>CAJUYI010000283.1:0-23723 GCA_910591695.1 Galerucella pusilla | reverse complement strand
AAAGGGGAAAATATTTATTATTTTAAATGGAACACCCTATAATTTTTGATCTCATTCGAAAGAGCAATCATTCCCCTTTCCAAAAATGTATAGTTTTCTATCTTTTGTTTCATCAACAACAAAGATATTCGAGGTTTCATGTAGTAGTACATTTTTAATTACATGAATAATTGCTAACAAATCTGACAAACAGTTTATTTAGTAAGAAAACATGATAACATTATTCAATACTTATGAAGAAGAAAGAACAAAAAAGTTACAATAAATGCTGCATATGCCTACCCTCTTCGTTTATGCATAACTCTAAATGAAATTTTAAATTATCAAATGAATTTTCTAACATTTCTTGCGGAATGTTTTCAATAATGTTCCTGATATTATTTTTTAGTTCTGCTAAATTGTTAGGCTAAGGATTGTAGCATCTATCCTTCACATATCTCCAGAGAAAAAAAACTGGGACAGTTAATTCAGGAGACCGCGGTGCCCATTCAATCGGTCCAGCTCGACCAATCCACTTATCATTAAAAAACGTTTTTAATGAATCTCGTGCTATTAACGAATGATGTGGTGGTCAAAATTGCTGATTTTGTTGTTATGCGTCAAACGGTCACAGCATGAGTTGATTTAAGCCATTTAAGGCATCAAAATACGTTCATATGAAATTACTAATTAAAAATGTACTACTACATGAAACCTCGAATATCTTTGTGGTTAATGAAACAAAAAATAGGAAACTATACATTTTTGGAAAGGAGAATGATTGCTCTTTCAAATGAGATCAAAAATTATAGGGTGTTCCATTTAAAATAATACATATTTTCCCCTTTGAATTTGACCAACATTAGTAAAGCACCCTGTGTTGATGGGATGAAATGCCAGCCAAGCCTAAAAAATCTCTTTGATAAACTAGTGGAACTAGTGAAAACCCCATCTCTTTGGAGCAATTAATAAGCTGGGCATTTATGTTTAAAATCAGTCACTCTTATTTGGGACACCCTGTATTACAACATAAAAAGTGTCTTACTGCAATAAAAAGTTGAAAATATTGAAAATGGAATGGTCTATCGAGTTTAACAAAGAGTACCTTTTATGTAGAAAATTTAATAAAGAATTGCAGACAAAAGTCTTCAGCTCTCAATACAGGATGTTTTAAAAATATGGTACAATAAAAGTTGACGAACCCCTCGTACCACGCCACTGGCTCATTAGAATTTGACATAATTTATACTGTCGATGTGTTTTGTAGAGACAATAAACTACAAAAAATTTTGAATTTGTACTTTCATCCCCCCAGAAGATTTGAAATAAAAAGTCATTTCTTCTGCACTTTTGAACAGCCTGTATCTCACAAACTAAGAAGGTTAGAGAAAAGTTGCATTCGGGTTTTTTAAATATTTCTTAAAGATTTATCATGCCTATAATTTACGGAACATCCTGTATAATACATTTCCGAATAAACAATCTTCATGTAAAAAGCATACCTTTTTAACAGATATTATCATTTTAAATGGATAAAAAGTTGGGACACCCTGTATTTCATGCCCCAAATAAATAATTCAAAAGAGTTCGAATATTTTTTTTCAACAAAAAGCCATGTTTAAGGAACATTAAGGGAATAATTATGGCACATTAAAATTTATTTTTCCGATAAACTTTGTAAGGTTATCGAATTTATATTTACGATATGAATATGACCTTTAAATTAAATTTATATAAAAGCACGCAATATGGGAATTTTATCAACCCTTATTACTTGAGATTTGTTATTTGTTCAATAATTACCAAATAGACCCCCCCATCCCTAAATTAATTCCCCCTCCCAAAAAAGAAAACAAAGAAATTAATTTCTTACCTAGGTATAGTCGTAATTTGCATCAGGCACATCGCTAAAAACAAAAACGAAGCGCACGTAATGTAACATCGGAATTCCGCATCCGGTTGGCCCCGATAGTCAGTTTCTTGTTCCCTATTTCGAAACCACAACAACGCTGGATGTAGTTCCTCGCTATTCCACCATTTTCTGAAACACCAAATTTGTTCTTGAAGAATTGCGAGAATTCTCCTACATTATGTACAAGCGATTATTAGAGACACGACCTCAGTTGGTTCATTCAACTACGTAAACTTGAAACAAATCGTTTTTTAAAGGGTAAAAAATGTGCGGAAATTTCAAGTTGGCGTTTATGAAAGTTTTTGAAAAATTTCCGTGGTTTTATTTGATGTGAACATATTTTAGAAGCACAAATGTCAGTCAGCAACGAACTGAACATGCCTGAATCAATTTTCGGACACTAGAACGTTCCTTTGTTTGTTTCAAAAAGTACATAGAGGATTGGAGTGCAATAATCCTTTAACAACCAGATATTTATCGTTAATTTTTACTTAGGTTAGGTTTTTGCTGAGTGGGTTTTCACCAAACAAATTCAGATTCCTAACAAAGCCGATTAATTGATTTGGTGAATGATATTTCAGGTCCGAGACAACGTAGGTCATGCCTACTATAGTCCAACATTTGTTTGGAGACATTCTTCGAAGGATGTATAAAAGCCTTTAAATGAACCAATCCGGGTATATTATGCCAGAAGTCTAAAGCTCTTTTTGTTGTCCAGATATTTAATGTTTCTTTGGCAAAACTTATTGCGATGCCAATTGTAGGTTCTGGTCCGATCAAAACACTTCTCGTTTTATTCCATGCCAGAATGGTCAGGGATCCAGACCAGCAATACTTTATTGAGTTATCCTATGAGGAGAGTCTTTTTTGGCAGTCTAAAACCAATTTCGACGTTATACGGTGAGAGCTAAGTGCTTTCAAAGCCGCTTGGCTGTCCGAGAAAATTTTTATTGTTCTATGTATAAGATTGGCTTGCTCCACTCTCTCCACACACGAAACAATGGCGTAAATTTCCGCCTGAAATACAGTTGCATAGGATCCTAGTGAGGTTGAAAGTTCTGTCCAAGGTCTGCGCCCGTATACACCTGCTCCAGAGCCTGAAGCTGTTTTTGAGCCGTCTGTGTACCAACAGCTGTTTGCTCTTAATAGTTCATCCTTACGGAGGACCCATTCATCTCTCAATTTTGAGTACAACTCTGTATAATATCCGATAAACACGTGGTTGTTGAAGGATTATTGCATTCCAATACTCTATGTACTTTGATAAACAAACTATAACTGTTCTATTACCTGAGCTATGAGTACCTTTTAGTCTTCAGTTCAATTCAGAAACTCATTGACACTGTATCAAGGCGAAATTATGATTTTATCTCACTGAAGTTTATTTCGGTGGCGAGGCTGCTTGTGCCGCCGGGTTTTCCCAATTTTTATCATAGAGATACCACAGATAGAGGCAACAAGCCGGCTCGCAACCCGTCAGCATGTAAAAGGGAGTAAGAAAGTAGGAGGTTTATGCTGTCTTTCTCTAACAGCGTGTATGCTATATACAAACAGACAAAGACAGAAATACCTCTGCTCGTCTATCTCTTTCTCTCTCACCGGAGTTCAGATCGACATTCCTACTTACACACCGCCCTATTGCTTGTTGCCTTTATCTGTAGTATCTCTATGTGTTTTCCAATGACGTAAACTTTATATTTTTTATCTTCTACGCCTATGGGTTTTGCAGTTCAATAAAGATGAGGTTGTCTCTTAGACTGGGACACAGGGTATATAAATCAGGGGGCAGAATTGGATTGGATTTGGAAAAATTAACAATTTTTATACTTGTTTTCTTAAATACTTTTTTAAGATTAAAATTTCCTCTTTTACGGCCAGAAAATTATGAAAATGAAGCGCATAAAATCCTACCGTAATTATTTATAAATTTTCACTTGTACTTTCTGTATCTGTAGGGTAGGGAGGGTGAGTGTAGGCTCACAGCACTTAGGCCACATGTGTTGTGGCCTTTATTGAAGGGCTCGGCTTCATGGATGACTAGGTAGCAGGAATGGGACAATGGGCCCCCAGTGGCATCAGTGTCGGAACCTTGGCATGAGTTGTCCAGGACAAGGCTCGCCTGCACATTTAGTAGTAGTAGTAGGCCACATGGGACCCATTGTACATCCTCACGAGGAGTTGTCCTCCTAGGTCATCGTCCATCCTGTCCCTCCCAAGAAGTTGGACAGGTCACTAGGAGACATCTCCTTTATATCGGCAGGTGTAGGCCAAGACTCACCGAACACACACTTTCTTATTGACGATAATCCCGGACACTCGCATAAGACATGCCTAACAGTTTCATCTTCCTGTTCACACATCCTGCATAGAGGTGTGTCCACTAGCCCCATAGTATGGAGGTGTTTCCTTAGTTAACAGTGGCCAGTCAGAAATCCTACTGTTAAACGTAGGTTTTTCTTGGTCATCGCCAAATATTTCTTCGGCGCCAGTTTTTATTGTTTTTTTGTACTTTATCTTCTTTACGACTTGATATCTAAATTTTCCTTAACAACGAAATTTTTTTTCTCGAGCGACTCTTGCTATAATGTACCAAACGGTCCGTCCGGAAAACCTCTTACGAATTTCCATTAAACTTCTTGGTTTATTTTGAGAAAAGGACAAATTAATGTTTTGTGGGTTAGTGGCAAATGTAACGTTTCATATTTATTTTGTAACAAAGAATTCCACACTAACAGGTATACAGTGTATAAAGTGGTTCCACACCCTGTATTTATACGTGGTTTATCCAATTTAACTAATGAATCAAATATACAGTCAGTATTTCAAAATGAAACTTTCTTAAAAAGGGATAAGGAAAATTTGTCTTTTTCTGTTATTTACTTTATTAAAGTTTTGTATTTAGTCCAGTAAATGAAGGAGGAAAAAAAGGCAAAGTTAACATTAATGACGCCCTGTTTTCATCTTCCGGTTGGAAGTTGCATTTGGTACATCATTAAACATGAGACAAAGTACTGCATGAAAACGCGTGCGAGGGCGGAGAAAATGGCCCCAAAAGACCAGGAAAATAGGTTTTCAGCCAATATCTCCTAAAATATGGCAGTTAGAGATTTTAGGTTCAGATAAAAATTGAAGTTCAGGTCATTTTCTACAAAAATGGTCCTCATGATTTTTTTCGCAACATTAAAATTTTCTGCAAAAAAATCGGGTTTAAATACCGGAAATTTTGAGACTTGTGAAATATGCAAGTTTTGTACAAAATTTGAACTGGGGGGTGTTGGAAATCCATTATTTTCAATGTTTTGGATTGTGGAAACCAATTGTAGATGGCGCCACCACATTTCACAGATTGGGAAAATCCTCGGTGCCATAAATGAGAAACCCTGTAACCTAACACTTTTGATGGATATTTATGTTTCCGAGGGTCTTGTTTTCCTCTCAGATGAGGCCTCAAGATATACTTATTAGGAAAACGGGCTATAAGATTAATTCTAGCGAGATTGATCTCACCAGTGGACCTGAATCTAGCAACAATCAGCTTTGCACATGTGGCAAAAAACTGAAGTTCATTAGGCTTTTGGTAAGGAAAACTGAAAATGCCTCAAGAGTGAAGAATATTTACCCATAATACTCAGCAACAATTTCTTGCAGATTCTCCGCAAATTTTTGCAAATTTTTTTGCAGCCAGACTGATTGAGGTTTTTGGAATAACGAGTTATAAACGTTCTCCATGTTTCATTTATTATAGAAAAATATATATTTTTTTATTTATTTATTTATTCATCAACGGGAGAACCCAATATAATGATACAAGAATAATACATTATAGACTAAAATATTACATAGAAAATTTTTAACAAAAGTACAAGAGATTCGCGAGTTAATTGTCCGTGAATTGATGAAAAAAGTATATAAAAATACATTGCAATTATGACATAAATCTGTTCGTCACCAGTCATCATCTGATTCTTGGTCAAGAACTTCTTCTGGATCTAGAGCTCCCTCTAGCTCTACCCCGTCAACAAATTCTTCTGAGTCTACAGTTTCCTCTAATTCTACCTTTTGGGATAACATATTATCGCTGTCTTCATAATTCGAACACTGGCGTGACTCACACGAACCACAAATAGATGAGCAGACAACACGAGCGCCACGTAGAGCACACGCGTGGCGAACGACGGAGGAACGAAAGTGATAAATTATAGCGTATACATTTAGATATACTGGTTTTTCCCCGGTGGGAATTCCCCCGTTACACTAGTTAAGGTGTTAAAATGTTAGAAATAGAAAGCAGGAAGAAAAAAACCACCAAAAAAAAGTGCGTTTTTTCCTTGAGCCCGTGTTTTCTAATTTTATTGAAAAATGGACGACTTCGTCAAAAAAAGTAATTGCACAATCGAAAGGTAGACATTCTTAGCTTCCAAATGATGTATCATAGAGACCAATCGGATCATGTATAAATTTTTAATTGATGGTTGTTCACAAAATTTCCCCGCGATCCAAAAACAGCAAAAATTTGGGATTCAATGAACAATGATTAAATGAAAATTAAAAAAAATTAGGGTATACAAATTTCAGGGATGATAAAGGACCTTATGAGGACCCATAATCAAGAAAATTTTGAGTAAATTAGTGCAATACAAAAAAAATAGGAACAAATTCCTGGCGAGGTCAAAATTGCCCGGGAGCAGAAAGTTTGACCCGTGTTCCGATATGGCCAAAAGAGTCAAGCGTGACTCAATTCACAAGGTATGATAGCAGCAGAATTCCTCTTTCACATGAATTTTGAATCATGAGAAAATATGCATTTTTCACAAAGTTATTGAATAATTTGTCCCCCCGCTGATGTGTAAATACACGGACTGTGCTCTCCGGCATATAGCACAGAAGCTCATTATTCGAGGTGCGCTTGGTGCCGTTTTCCTCGAAACCGGTCAAATTTTCGAGAAAAATCATAAGGACCATTTTTATAGAAAATTAACTGAACATTAATTTTTATCTGGACCAAAAATCTCTAACTGCCATATTTTAGGAGATATTGACTGAAAACCTATTTTTCTGTTCTTTTGGGGTCATTTTTCTTGCAGAACTTTGTCTCATGTTTAATGAGGTACCAAATGCAACTTCCAACCGGAAGATGAAAATAGGGCGTAATTAATGTTAACTTTTTTCCTCCATTTACTGGAATAATTTGAAAAGAAAGTTGCACAAGCTCTTTTTTTTTTGGCGAGAGTCTGTGTAGCATTAAATTAATTAATTCCGAAGTGGGTAAAATATATATCAGGTAACTAAACGTAACTAAAGTTGCTTTCTGTCAGTTATGTTAATAATATAACGCACGTAGCGTAATATTCGCTACAACTAGAAATCTATGGCCTTCAAAACTTTGGAGCGAAATACAGCGGTGTAACAAACAACAAACATTCCAGTTATTAATTTGAATTTTCCGATGATGTAACGTGGAAAATTACAGTTAAAAGCGACAGTTGCAGTGTTTGTTTCAGTTTACAGGGTACGGTTGATTGCGTAAATGAGAAATTCAATTTTAAAAACAATTTTTATAAATAAATTGATTCTTTGTGTAAATTCAATTGTACGCCTATGATAGACACAAGTTTTAAAAGTTGCCCCATGAAAAATATCCAAGTACATACGCTCATGATTTAGAAATTTTAAAAAATCAAATAGCTCCCTTTGAACAACTTACCGTACTCCTCCCATGCTATAGAATTTTTCACAGATAAGTTGTTCCCTTACAAAAATTATATTCTACGCCCGTGATTGAAATCCCCCTTTGAAAATTTGGTCGTACGCTCGTGATATAAAAATTGTTCTCCTCCAATTGACAATTGTCATTCCCCTAAAATAGACTGGTGTTGGTTATACTATAACAGGTGACGGTAACGGTGACGCCAGCAACCTATACGCTTTACCGGTATTTTAAATGTTTTTTATTTTATTTTAGAGAGAGGTTCAACATTTTTCCAAGTTTTCTCAAGTCTCTCATAAGTATAGTAATATTTCGTTGATTCTTACAGGACCTTGTATAGTATAATATTTTCTCGTTTTTCACGCTCCGAATTTTTTTTTAAATGGAATGAATGCATCTGTAGTGATTGATGTGCTGTTAAAAAATCTGTGTTTTTGAAAAAAAATATCATTCTGAATGACTAAAATCAATAATACACAAAATTTTAGTTTATACAGTATGAAGTGCAAAGTTTGTGTTATCTTTTCTTTTTCAACGAATCGCCAAACCTAAAAAAAAATACTTAATTTAACCCTCGTCCCTTGAGGTCGATTTGTATCAAGGATAAAACGTTGATCCTTTCTCCAATTCGTTCATAAAATAGCGAAGAATAAATTTGAAAAATATGTGTAGTCATCTCATGAATCATTCATATCCCATTTAAACACGACTCTAAAAGATTCACATTTGATGGTTGAGGATTTTCACGTAAACATAAAATATTTGTGTTTTCTTTATAAGAAAGTGTCATTTTTTCCATTATTTGACCACCTCAATTGATTGAACTTGGAGAAAAACAAAGTATTAAGAATATCGGATATTTTGGACAACTTGGCAACGCTGTAAACTAGTCCAAAATAATGTTCGTATCTATATAGAAATTAATATTGACTTACTTGCATTGTAGACACGTCGTGCGGTTGGGTAGCAAGTTCGATTCGATCATAGCCAAAGTCTGAAAGATAAAATTAACTATTTTTTCAAAATTGATTGTAATTTTTCCAAAAAAACACTTTTAAAATGTTAATAAGCTTAGACGTTCACCATCGACATCAAAAAAGTCACGTGGTTCCAAATCTGGGACGTATACAATCAAATTCTACGTTTTTTAGTTATTTTTCACAGCTTTTCCTTCCACTCCTATTATTTTAGTGTACGGCGAAGTTAAGAAAATAATTTAAACACCTTTGTTAATTTTTGGTCGCTAATTACCGTTAAATTTCAAAGAAAACACCACAAATTATCCAGCGCGAAAATGACGTTGTTAGATAATTAATTACCTACAGGCCTAAGCGTCTTTTTTGTCAAAGCAAAATACATCAAAGAGCTTCGCGTATTTTGCAAAAGGCTAGTAATGCAACAAGTAAACAAACAGAACCTGTGTCCTTTATTATAATGACAGTATTAAAACGGGATGTGTGATTACAGAACCAAAAAACAAATTAACAACTTGTATGTTTAGACCAGTAAGCAAGATATTTTTTTAATGAAAAATAGCAAATTCTAAGCGTTTTGGGTGTAGCAAGCTCCTGTCGTCCTTGGGGTTGGCTTCGATGTATCTCTAGTCGTCCTTTTTGTGATCTGTAGCTGTAGGTGTAGGCATCCTTTGTGGTTCACGTTGGTGGTCATGAGCACTTAGTTCTAGATCGACATGTCTTCTACAGATCGCGAAAAGTATATTCAACTGAAAACGCGCCCAACGCTGACTGTGCACAATTATTCTTCTCTCTCTTTCAAGTGTTTTTCTCAAATTTTCCTTGTCGTACTTGTGTAAATCGCTTGGCTCGAATAGACTTTACATGTGAACATGGCTGATTTTGCCGATCCGAATTCGTTGATTTTATTAACTCTTTTAGTTCGCGGTTTGTCAGTCCATGTACTTACCGTTTATTGGTACCAATCTGCTCCTTTCCCCCTTTCACCCAGGTACCTGTAGTCCTCGGGGATATTCACTATCGCTATTGGTAACAAACCTAGTTTGTGTCATTCTGGACAGAGCTCCAGTGACAGACGCACCAGAGTATGACGAGTTGCTTGTTTGTTGTCGTCTCCTTATTTTCTTTGATGTCTTTGTCCAGCATTATTCTTTTCGTGTTCCTTTGGGCAATTTCCTTTCTCTGTTTTCAGTGAAACTCATCTCTCCGTCGTCTCGAGGAAATTCAACCCATAGCGCCTTCCTTCCGTCAGTCTTCTGCTTCTTATTCTCCCTTGCATCTTACATGTTTTCCATAATTTGTGCCATGTTTTCAACAGTTTCCTTTTAGCAAGTCAATTCCCTTTAAATTTTCTTCCTATTCCTCTTAAATATTGCTATGAGTGTTTCATGTGACATATACAGTGACATCTGTCACACAACGACAACTAGTGGACGTTTTTCGAAGTACTGTGCCCATGGCAGCATAGTACATCTACTTGCAATGGTTAAGATGCGGTTTTTGAGCTTAGTTGAAGCATTCCTGCTAGAAGAGTTCAGTCTAGGGTCAGTGTGGCCAACAAAAAGTGGTTTTTTCTGACAAGAATGACAGTTAAGGTCTACCCTGCAAAACATTAGATTTTTGAATTGCTTTATTAAAATAATGAATACACCTCCGAAGCGTGTATCCTGAAATTTAAAATGACTTTTTAGCCGAATACTCAACATATCGGTGGCCCATATTTCTAGGAACTTTCGACAAATCACCATTTTATTTCTGTTATTCTGTCACTAGTTATGTCAAATGTCAGTTATATTTATTTTTGTTAATATTCGTTTAATTGTGTATGTCCATTTTCGATTAGATTTTTGTAGCATTTCTAGTTAGTTGTATCTCTATTCTTCTAATTACTTTTTCCACTGACATCTGACATAACTAGTGACAGATAACAGAAATGAAATGGTGACTTGCCAAGAGTTCCAAGAATTATTGGCCACCGATATGTTGAGTATTCAGCTAAAAAGTCATTTTAAATTTCAAAATATACGCTTCGGGGGTGTTTTCATTATTTTAATAAAGCAATATAGATGTTTGCAATGATAAAAAACATGAAAAATCTTATGTTTTGATTGGTAGACCCGAGGGGTGAACCACCCTGCGAAAAACTGTCACAAATTTGCGAAATCACGGGAAATCGCGCGTAACACGGGAAATCACGCGAAATTACGGGAAATCGCGCGAAATCACGCGATATCATGGGAAATCTTGCGCAATCCCGTGAAACCATGCGAAATCTTGCGCAATCATGCACAATAATTAGCAAAATAGTGCAATTTTCCGGCACTAAAGTCGCGCGAAACACGGGAAATCACGCGAAATTACGCGAAATCTTCCGAAATCATGCGCAATCACGCGAAATCTTGCGCAATCACGTGAAATCTTGCGAAATTACACTATTTGCGAAATACTGTCACATTTTTTGCATAGTGGTTTATCCCTGGGTGAACCACCTTGCGAAATACTGTCACAAATTTGCGAAATCACGGGAAATCATGGGAAATCTTGCGCAATCCCGTGAAATCATGCGAAATCTTGCGCAATCATGCACAATAATTAGCAAAATAGTGAAATTTTCCGGTACTAAAATCGCGCGAAACACAGGAAATCACGCGAAATTACGCGAAATCTTGCGAAATTACACTATTTGCGAAATACTGTCACATTTTTGGCATAGTGGTTCACCCCTCGGGTAGACCTTAACAGTCATTCTTGTCAGAAAAAACCACCTTTTGTTGGCCACACTGACCTTAGACTGAACTCTATTCGATGGTCTAAGAACGAAAGTGTATGGTAGTGACTACAAATACAACCGCTGTAACTTTATATAAATTTTTTTCTTTTTCTTGTAATTACTGGTCTATGAAAAATATTGAGTTGAGACACCCCAGTCGAGCCCCAACCGAAAAAAATAAAGGTCATAAACTCCGTGTAATGCTAATGTTAGTACAAAACCTTGTTTTCTGTAATTTAATTTTGTTGACTAACCTGAAGATACGACGTCGACTGTAAACAAAAATATTTGATGAAAATTTTCATTAAGGTGAAATTGGCAAAGAGAAAAGCTATTAAAATAAACATTCCCTTATAATTTGCGAGCGTATATCGAGGTTAATAAAAATTATTTATTCAACCGAATCTGGTTTCTGAATAATTCTGTATATTAAAATATAAATTTGCTGTAACAAAAATTGGACAACTTAAACCACAGAGTACACCATCTAACAAGAGACGAAAGCTTTGTCGGCTCCTTTGAAGTCGGACTTACACGATATTGACCGGAAATACTTCGAGACATTGAAACATAAACTACCTGATACACTGAGAAAAGATTCGAAGTAAAACCATAACTGCACTAAGAAAAATAGTAGTGTTGATGAACATCCTTCCCAATTAGGACTATAGAATATGTTTTAACTACTAACATGAAAACACCTTATTATTCATCTCATGTGTCTAATGAACTTAACCTTGAAATACACTGTGAACTGAGGGGAAAGAACGGAAGTGACAACTTGACGTTGACAGATAAACTGATTAATTCACGCATGTGCACACAAATTTGCGATCACGAAAACTACTTTCTTTCGCCTCTTGTTAGATGGTGTACTCTGTGCTTAAACTAACAAATTTGTCAAAAATCGTTAACTAAAACATTTTGATTACTAAATCACCCTGTATAACAAAATGTATGATTAAAAAACTTACCGTTAGCTCTATATTTTTAGCGAGAGTAGATTCCGCGATGTTGGCAAAAGGTTTGTCCGCCCCCCAACATTCTACATATTTCGTCATCTTGCTCGATGGACGCGTTCTGGTATGTGGGATTCCCAGTCCTAAATTCCCTTCGCAAATGCTGTTCGTTCTTTCTGATACATTCGACAGACGAGGTTTCAGATTCCCGTTCTGATTTTCGAAATCGGGTCTCTGGAAAATAAAAACCGAGCCATAAAGACAAATTTAAAGAGATTTTTCTTCCAGCCAATAATAAATGCTAGAGTGTGCTGTTTTATTTTTTTTAAATATTTGGTTTTTTCTCGTAACAATTTTAAACGGAAGCATACAAATTGAAGTAGACTGAATTAGTAATAAAACATTGCAAACAGCAAGGCGATATCTCTTTTCTATCCAGAGATATCGTAAGAAACAGGTAAATTGCTGGAATTGTTCTTCCAACGTCTAGAAGGCTGGTTCGCGTTAAAAGAATTTATTCAATTTAGCCTGAATGGAAAGATCTTACATTGGTCTGCAGTAATTTAAACTGTTATCATACTAATGTTATGGTTGCCACTAGATTACATAAATGTTATGCTGTCACTACTAACAATGAGAACGAATTTTAAAATAATGTGATAAATCGAAACCTTTAATAAATAACTAGGTACGTAATTAGTGACGACCTAGATGTTCGAAATGTCGTCCATCATTTTCAATGCATGAAATCAATCGCTGACAGGTAGAGAAAACAGCAGCTTCAATTTCTGCCCTTGAAATACTTCGTATTGTCTGTCTTATCTTTTCAACCATGTCAGCTCTTGTTGCGGGTCTATCGGCATAAACGAGATCTTTAACTCGCCCCCACAAATAAAATTCTGAACAAGTTAGGTCTGGAGACCTCAGTGGCCAAATAAATGAACTTACAAATTTCGGTTTTTTTTATATTTGATGCTTTTGATTTACTAACTGATCGCTTGAAAACAAATATAACATTCTTATATAATTGACTATTTCACTAGAGTAAATTGATAACTGACAAAATTTGAAGGTTTTGAACTGGCAATTTTTTGTCTTGTCGCAGCAATTTTTTGACGTTTAATATATCAAATCTAGGTGTATAAAATTCTATCACTCTGTGATAAAATTCAATATAAAATCTTTGTTAGTGGTTTCTAAGGAAACTAAGTTGTTTATTTATTTATTTAACTGTCTAAAAATTATTAAAACTGTTTCAAAAATTTAAATAAGTATTATTAACATGAATAATACAAGATTTGGAAATAATTCAATAAATGAAATAGAGAGTACAATTAAGCGAAGTATACCGCGAAATACAGTGAAGAGAAAAAAGTTTGCGTGGGAACAGTTTAGAATGTTTCTGGACGCACGTAATTATACGTTAGAAAAGGATACTTCTGAACAAGTTATAGCAAAAATTCTTGAAGATTATGGTTTCAACATGAAAAAAAGAGATGGAACTGATTATACTGAAGCTAGTGTGAAAACACTTTGGAAAACGACTGCTCAAATGGTTCAGGAAAAATATTTTCTAGAATTTAACATCAAAATTGATCCATTTAAAGATATTATCTATAAATTTGCTAGATTGGCCAGGGATACAAAACGTAAAAAGCTTCAGGCTGAACCTGAAACCAGAAAAAGAAGTTCTAACGCGTTTACCAAAGAAGAATGAATGGAAATGGTAGAAAGCTATTCTGAAGATAATCCGGTTCTGGTAGACTTCGCGACCCTCGGAATTTTATGTTAATTTTAGATTTGTTTGAAAGCTTACCTTAAATAAAGCAGATTAAAACAAAAATTTCGCTGGATCATCCAGTAATTACTTCAAAAATCACGATTTTAGTTCAAAAAATTGTACTTTTTCAACACCAATTCATGCTATTTCACGATAAATATTTTCACTTTAAACAGTAAAGGTTATTATCTTGAACTAAATGTCAGTCTGTTTCACACAAAAAACCGGAAGAAAATACTTAAATTTTGCCAATTTTTAGAAATATTCGTAAGCATTAATATTTTCGTTTGACACTTAAGCTTATAAAATTACACACTAAAATCTTATGTCAGAGCTTATGTCTAGATATCGTAGGTTCACAAATTAGGATCAGGTGATACTTCCTAACGGCGTTGTCAAATGGTCTCAATTTTCTTTCAGCTGAATACGTAATAGATTACATGAATAAATCACAATATAAAATTGTTTGCATTTATAACCATGAAAATTCATATAATAGTTAGGTTAACAATTTTTTTCTTATTCTCTTGCTCCGTATTTAATGATATTTCAGTTACAATTTGATCTGTGTCAGTTGGTGGGGAAGCGGTATGTGTTGAATTATGATAAATTTCTTTTGCTCTAGTAGAAATCCCATGAAGTCAGTCAATTTGAGGTGAAGAGATGTATTCCCTTCCCCTTCTCGAAAAAGTGTGTAATTTGTATTTCACTTCACATGGATGCGCGCCGGGTCGACGTTTCGCAATTCGCGCGCGCGAATTGCGAAACGTCGACCCGGCGCGCTCGCTTCGCTCGCGACATCGATCAATCAATCCAGATCTTTGAATTATAAAATTCATTGATAAGCATACTGACTTCCCTTCCCCTTTTTGAAAAACATCATAATATGGAATAAAAAGCATTTTATATTCATGTCTATCTATATACATACATGTTTATTCCCTTCCCCTTCTCGAAATATACCTACTTATCGGGACATTTAACGTTAATTTTCAACAAAAAATCACAAAAATATACATAATTCTTTATTTTTACTCTAACGTCATAGAATATACACGTACCAAGTTAGTACCTGTGGAACATACAATATTATGTCCAAAAAAGTACATTTTCAATACATACATTTTAGATCATTAAGATAGTAAGTATATCGGTGTTATATGTGAAAAGATACATCTGAAATCTTGGTGTTAATTTCCAAGCCGTAATGAGCTACGGAAATGAAAGCTGGCAACATTGCCCATTCTCCGCTCTTTCTTAAATTTGTGACCATCCGATAACAAGACAGAATTGTCAAAAATTGTCAAATATTTATAAAAAATGGCGGATTTTTGGTACTTTCAATTGCGATTTTCTCTTTCAAAAGTGGATAATCCAAGAATTTTTTTTTATTGAAACGTTCTATAGCAATAGGGCTTTCTATTAAAAAAAAATCGTTGCAAAATTCCGAGGGTCGCGAACCTTACCGGACCCGATAATCCTGATGGGTTACAAAAAAGTTTTTTCATTTATGTTCGTTCGAATTAGCATGGCGTGGAAATGAAGCTGCTAATTGTTATATTAATTACTTTAAAAAAGAATATGATAATAAAGGTAGTTTTACTGGCAGGGTAGAATATAATTCAAACTTTTCCAAAACGACACAAGGAGGATCAAAAGCTTTATCTGGCAGTAAGTGGCTGGTAAGAAATAATGCTAACAACAATTTGTGTCCCGTTCGTTTATTTTTAAAAATTATTGAAAAAAGAGAATCCAATCCTTATCTAACAACAACAAGATTATTTTTAACAGTACATCCAAATTGGGAGAAAGGAATATGGTACAAAAATTCACCATTGAGAATTAATACAATTTCAAAGTGGACGAAAATATCGGCAGAATCAATTGGTATAGACACAAAAAAAATAAAAATAACCAATCATTCACATAGAGCTTCTGCAATATCTGCATTAGCAAAAGAAGGAGTTGGTGAACAAGAAGTAATTAAGCTTACAGGACATTCTTCTGCCCATTCTTTGAAACCATATTTACAATTAAATGAAGAACACCATTTCCAACTTATAGAGAACCTTCGAGAAAATAAAAATAAAGAAAAGGAATCCTCAGTTTCTAACTTAAATTCATCACAGGTTATGATGCAAAACAATCCCCAAAAAAATGCTACAACGTACAATTATAATAATTGTACTTTTCACATAAATAAGTATTTTTTTTCGTAATGTTATTATTTTTTTGGCTTTGTATAATTGAAGTTTGCAATAAATAAAACGTTTAAACATTTGATTTTTTGGTTTTTCTCTCGTGAAATAGTCATGTTGAATACCACTCAATTAAAAATTTTGTAAGGTAAAATTTTTCTCTTGTCGTATTCAAGTTTGTTGCTTTTAGGTAATTTTGCTCATGACATTGAATCCAAAATCACTCGCCTGACGGCTCATGGTTTTGTTAAAAATGTCATTAGCAAAATTGCCAAGCAACAAACTTTCATGACAATCGAAAAATTTTGCCGACACAATTTTCACCCTCATGGTATTAGATATGCAAAAATGTAGCACAACTTACTTCACCAGCCTTCTAGACGTTGAAAGATCAATTCCTGCCATTTACCTGTTTCTTACGATATCTCAGGATAGAAAAGAGATATCGCCTTGCGGTTTGCAGTGTTTTTGTTACTAATTTGGTCTACTTTTTAAAGATCTACTTCAATTTGTATGCTTCCATTTAAATTCAACTTCTCAGATGGCTAGAAGAAGCAATAGTTGTCAACTTGACAGCTAGTAGTGGAAAATATACTATTTTCAATCCAAAAACTCACCTTCGGTGGTATTATTAAGAATGTTTCGATCTTGTGGTCTGACAAATAACCTTCTCTGCTCGAACCCTCCCCTGCTTCAACCTCAAACTTATCCCCCAGTTGATTTAAAGTTGCTCTTGTAACATGAACTCGTCTGCAATGAAAAAAAAATCATTTGTCTATTGAAAAAAAAAATAATATCGTTCGATTCCAATGAGTGCTTTCCATTTAAGTCACTTTTTAAACGTACAGCAATTCAATAGAACAGGATCAAATAGGATGTCATGGAGTGCCGAAGCCCATTTGCATATGATCTATATTGAGAGAGTAGAGGGCATGTAAAGGACGTCCAGACATGCTCTAATGCTCTTGCATTTTAGTTGACGATTCAATCATCAAGGTTAATTTACCCGTCAAAGGTAGCTCTTGATTGAATTTAACTAGCAATAAATGCAGTCAGATAATGGTGTCGAATTATATTTGTTAGATCGTACGAAATTAAAAATGTACAATATGTCCTCCTAAGTTGGAAACATATGGAAAACTTTTTTATTATTATATAATTTTCGGAAGAAAATGTATTCTTCATAAAAAGTTCTGCATTATTATATAAAATCTAGAATACAGTCATCAAATATCAAATTTTTTAGGCGTTTAAGAGGTTTGTCAAAAAATATTAGTTTCACTCAAGAGTAAAGTATCATTAAATTTGACAATATCGAAAAATGTTAGTTACTAAAAAAAGTTGATCAGAATTAAAAACTACGATTAAATATGTAATAGAGTACACTCATATTTCATATTTTGCTTGGATATTAATTTATAATAGTAAATATGATATCAAAAATTACTAATAACAGGAAATTAACCAGTTTCCATTGGAAATTACTGCCAAATTTTAAAATAAAATTCAAATTTCAATGCACTTTCCGTCCACAACCCGAGGATTTCCAAACGCTACCGATGATACGTGTGATGTCATATCTCTTGTGTTCACTTATGTCAATATGGTCGGTGTTGCATTAGGTTATGTGTAGTTGTGTGTTTATATTGTACAGGGTGTCCCAAATAAGAGTGACTGATTTTAAACATAAATGCCCAGCTTATTAATTGCTCCAAAGAGATGGGGTTTTCACTAGTTTATCGAAGAGATTTTTTTAGGCTTGGCTGGCATTTCTTCCCATCAACACAGGGTGTTTTACTAATGTTAGTCAAATTCAAATGGAAAAATATGTATTATTTTAAATGGAACACCCTAAAATTTTTGATCTCATTCGAAAGAGCAATCATTCCCCTTCCAAAAATGTATAGTTTTCTATCTTTTGTTTCATAACAACAAAGATATTCGAGGTTTCATGTAGTATAACTTTTTTAATTACGTGAATAATTGCTAACAAATTTGACAAACAGTTTATTTAGTAAGGAAACATGATAACATTATTTAATACATATGAAGGAGGAAGAACAAAAAAGTTACAATAAATGCTGCATATGCCTACCCTCTTCGTTTATGCATAACTGTAAATGAAATTTTAAATTTTCAAATGAATTTTCTAACATTTCTTGCGGAATGTTTTCATTAATGTTCCTGATATTATTTTTTAGTTCTGCTAAATTGTTAGGCTTAGGATTGTAGCACCTATCCTTCTCATATCTCCAGAGAAAAAAATCTGGGACAGTTAATTCAGGAGACCGCGGTGCCCATTCAATCGGTCCAGCTCGACCAATCCACTTATCATTAAAAAACGTTTTTAATGAATCTCGTGCTATTAACGAATAATGTGGTGGTCAAAATTGCTGATTTTCTTGTTATGCGTCAAACGGTCACAGCGAGTTGTTATAAGGCATCAAAATACGTTCTTATGAAATTACTAATTAAAAATGTACTACTACATGAAACCTCGAATATCTTTGTTGTTGATGGAACAAAAGATAGAAAACTATACATTTTTGGAAAGGGGAACGATTGCTCTTTCGAATGAGATCAAAAATTATAGGGTGTTCCATTTATAATAATACATATTTTCCCTTTTGAATTTGACCAACATTAGTAAAACACCCTGTGTTGATGGGAAGAAATGCCAGCCAAGCCTAAAAAAATCTCTTCGATAAACTAGTAGAACTAGTGAAAACTCCATCTCTTTGGAGCAATTAATAAGCTGGGCATTTATGTTTAAAATCAGTCACTCTTATTTGGGACACCCTGTATATTAATCAACTATTAATTGTTTCATCGACGTAAAAATATCATTTATATGTTTGTTTGAGACCATTACGTGTTTGTGTGTGCTTTTTTTTATTTATAAAAGTCAACGTAAAGTGGAAAGTGGACATAAATATTCGATATTTCCGAGGATATTTTAAAACTTTAAGAAGAATATATTTTATCCACTAGTTCAGTGTTCAGTGACGATTCTTTCATATTTTGTGAGTAAAGATATGGCAGCGAAGGTTTTGTAAAAGCACAAACTGATAGCTTGCCCAAAGTAGACTCATTTATGCTGCTTGAATTAAGTCAAACAGCCGCTTTAATGAAGAGGAAATAAGAGGAGTTAAAGCATTATCGTAAGTACGATTTAAACCATGTATTATTTATATAATATATACCAACCCTATTTCGATGTGTGGTCGTAAGAAAATGATGTTTTTATGGTTGATTCCTAGACATATGGGTACATAACCTCAAACTATTTGAGAATAAAAATTACCAGCATAGAAGTAGGTACTTACTTACTTTAAAATGGTCTTCACAAATAAAAGAAATGCCCTTCTCTTAAGTGTATCTTTGCTTGCGCCACCCGGTAAAGTAACAAATATTTTGTCTGGAGTTTTAATAGACGTTGATTTACAATCTGGAACAATGCAATACTTGGAATACAAAGTTTTTTTTCGGCTTTATCCATTTTTAAAGCTTTTAGAAACAAATTAGGTCACAAGAAAACAGAGCGTGATACACGAATAAGAACGTGAACAAATGACGTCACACCATGGGGCAGCCATCTTTATGACGTAAACCGCGATTTGGCGGACTTTCAAAGTTTATGATTTTCAAAGTCGTTTTAAAAGTAAAGTTTATATTTTTTTGAAAAAATAGGCATGCAAGGTGTTAGGAGGCCTGATAAAGCGTCAATTCCCACCAATAGCAAAATTTATGCTTGTACCCTATTATGTTTCTGTTTTGAATGAATATTTATCTTTTGTGATTACGAAACACATGATAATCTTTTAGGTTTTTATGTTTTTTGATAATAAAATACATCTCAACCCTAAGTTATAAAATTAACTTCATGTTAATGTTGGAAACAAACAAATTTAATTTTTACTCATACTAATGCTTCGGACTTATCCCACTTTTTTCATATTGTCAAATTGAAAAGTACTTTACTCTTGAGTAAAACTTTGACAAACCTAGTATACGACTGAAAAATTTGATATTTGATATTTGATGACTTCATTATAGGTTTTAGATAATGCAGAGCTTTTTATGAAGAATAACTTTTTTCAGTAAAATTGATAATAAAAAAGTTGATTCTAACTTAGAGGGACATATTGTATATTTAGGTACTTTTGATTTTTTGTTCACAAAAAAACTTCAATGTATTTCTAAATATTCACAATGGCAATGTTTTTGGTCAACTTCTTATTTTTCGAACCATGATTTTCGTGTTTTCATCTCGTGAACGAAGATTTTGTTTGGGCAATTTATATTTTTATTTATGCTAGCTGGTACAAACTACTTTGGGAACGCGAAATCGAAACAAAAACAAATAATCCAAACAACACCAACAACATAAAGAACATCAATATTGATTTCGAGGTTAGATGAGGTGTCAAAATTCAAAAACCAGGGAGACAAACCTTACAAATCCTACGGAAATAATGGTCTGTCGTTTTCAAGGTCGTAGCCTCTTTGACGTTCTGTATCTGTAGAGTAAGGAGGGTGAGTGTAGGCTCACAGCACATAGGCCACAAGTGACCTATTGTACATCCTCCCGAGGAGTTGTCCTCCTAGGTCATGGTCCAACCTGTCCTTCTTAGGAAAAGGTGGACAGGTCACTAGGAGACATGCCTGACAGTTTCATCTTCCTGTTCACACATCCTGCATAGAGGTGTGTCCACTAGCCCCATAGTATGGAGGTGTTTCCTTAGTTGACAGTGGTCAGACGTAGATTACCTGGTCATCGCCAAATATTTCTTCGACGCCAGCTTCCCAGGGTGATCCTGGCAAGACTGCATCCTTTGATTCCATCCCATCTCTTAAGGGATTGAGCATGGGTGTAACGTTTGGCTAGTTCCGCAATAGTCGAAGTCGTCACTGGGTACTGAAATTTTTAGTCCAGCCGCTTCCCTGGCTAAAGAATCGGCAATGGGATTACCTTTACTCCTGTCGTGCCCTTTAACCCACCTCAGGATAATATTGTTATCTGAGTTAGTTAAATCTTGGTGGCACTCTAGTACTAGCCTTTTTGACGTTACGAAGGAGGGAAGAGTAACCCTCACTTTTTAGTTAGAACTTCAGCTCCAAAAAAAATATAAAAATACTTAAATGCGTTGAAATAAATTACCGAAAATGCCCATTGGATTTCAACCTACACAAAGAAATCTACAATTCTTCGCCTAAAGCGGATAAAAAATATCTTTTAAATAACAAAAATCGCGTTACATCAAGTCAACCAACGAGAGCACTCACGTTGAAAAAAATTTAATTATTTTTCCATACAATGATGAAATTTACTTTTTTACGGATAGAAAAAAAAATCATCAGAGTTATCTTTGATAAAATCAGAGAACAAAGAAAGGAATATTAATACAGAGAACTTTACTTCAAATAAATGAAATTTCTACACGCACGATTGAGAACAAAAAAATTTATATATGTATATATGTATATATAATCATAAACCCGTTTGTACCCGCTGTGGGTGTCGGGTATGTCGCTTATTCGTGGACAAACTTCCGCCATTCCTTTTTATTTCTAGCTTTTTTCGCCGCCTCTGTCCATGTAATTCCTTTTTCTTTTAAAATTTCGGCTATTGTGTTATCCCATGTTTTCTTTGGGCGACCTCTTTTTTTCTTGCTTACTTCTCTAGCTTACCAAATCATTTTTGCTGGTCTACTGTTCTCCATTCTACAAAGGTGCCCAAACCATCTAAGCTGCTGTTTTTCGATTGTTTTTAGTATTGGTTCTATGTTTAGGTTTTCCCTTATTATTTCATTCCGTATTCGATCTTTTCTGGTGACACCTTTGACCCTGCGTAAATACTTCATCTCTGTTGCTTGAATTCTGCTTTTGAGTGAGTTTGTAAGTACCCAGCTTTCACTACCATGCACAAGGATTGGTCGAAAGGCTGACTTGTACACATTCAATTTGGTTTTAGTTGTAATTTCTTTTCTTCCCAGGAAATTTCGATTTAATGAGTAATATACTTTGACTGCTGCACTTATTCTTTCGTTTACTTCTGCTTCCTGTTTTCCATTGTTTTGTATATCCACTCCCAGGTATTTGAAACTCTTCACTTGCTTTATCGGCATTTCATCAATTTCTATATTAAAGTGCTCTTCTTCTTGTCCCACCACCATTATTTATGTCTTTTCCATATTCATATTCATGTTTTGTAGTTTCAATATATGCTTCCAGCTCTAGCTTCAGCTCTTTTTCGTTTTTAGCGAAAAATACTAAATCGTCGGCAAAAACGCATTCAGATATTCCATCTACTTCCATATTTCTATAACCTATTTGAATTTGTTTAACTTTTGTTTTTACTTCCTTCAAAATATCATCCATTATCATTATGAATAATGCCGGGCTAAGTACTCCTCCCTGTCTTAATCCTTCTTTTGTTATGAAATCATCGGACTCTTCATTATCTTTCCGTACCCGGTTTCTGGTTGTTTCGTAAATGCATTTAATGTTATTTCTTAGTTTTGATCCAACTCCTCTTTGTTGTAGACAAAAAATTTTACTCATCCATAAAGTTTTCGAACTAAGCAGAAAACTGCTTTATCATCACTGTTTTCGATTGTACCTATGCAAAAACAAATTATCCATTCTCCTCCATTTCGAGCATCCACGTCTTTCGTCCCAACTTTTTTTTGTTATTTAAAATTGTATAACATCGACTGCCTAGCAATTTTTATTTCTACCTATGATTCTCTGAGGTGCTGTATAATCTAATGGAAGACATCGCGACGTGTGATGGTTCCTATAAATAATTCAAAATTGATGTATTCAGAGTAAATTTGTTCTGCTTTTTCGATATATTTTATATATTCGACACAGCTTCAAGTGTTTGCGATATGTCAGGATGAAAGATTACATTTTTATTCAGACGGAAAATGTTATCTCGGATATTTGTCGATTTACTCAAAAACGGGAAAAGGATTTCGATTCGGTAAAAAACGACAACCTTTTTTTATCTACAGTTATTCTATGTCTAAGTAAATGATATTTTTCGCCAGATCGTAGAAAAAATGTTGTTTCTAAGGTGTATTAAAAATTGAACACATTTATTTTACTTCTTGAAAGAAATTTGTTGAATAATTGGGGACAGGTTGTCTTCTTCAGTCCGGGGGTTAAGCTCTCGGACGGAGAACATATACATTGTACTGATGAGGCGCAAAAATACGCCGAAACCAGTTTATAACTTATGTTGTCCCTTCTAATTACATACAGGGTGTACCAACCTTACGACAAACTTCGGTATATGGGTTACTTTAAGAGATATCAAAAAAAGTTATTGACAAAAGTAGTAGATGTGTTGAAGGTCCATATTTTGAAATTATACCGAACTATACTGTATTTGAAAATCAAGAGAGAGTAAATTCCCAGAATAAAAACTAATTCGGTA
>CAJUYI010000282.1:158102-187337 GCA_910591695.1 Galerucella pusilla | reverse complement strand
TTAAAAAAAACAGCACCCAACTATTATTTAATAAATAATAAATAAAAATTAAGTGAGAAACATTATAAATATTGTGCATTGTAGGAAACCTGTAAACATATATTAGAATAATAATTATTATACCGTAACTGCTCGTTCTCATTTCCATCGTTATTACGCAACCAAAAGTTGTACAAATAAAACTCGTTAATTAAGTAGGTAGCAGGTGATATTCTCCTGTATGAAAATATTGTTGATACAAACACTGAACTGTAATTTGTTGCAGCCTGTCGAGCGTAAAAAACATTGAATGTTTACTGCTATATAATTTAATTGTTTTGAAAGATTCAGTAATAGAAATATTCATTACATTTAGAGGATACTCCTTAATTAATTAATTAATCAAATACGGAAATAGTTAGCGATACAGTATATTTTGTCGCTATATTTTAGCTTCAAGATATCCCCAGGTTTGGACCTGGATTTTCTTGTTTTTTTTATAGTTTTCTATTTCTTATTTTCTGATATTTTCACACATAGTTACACTTTGATCTGTCAGTTGGCCGGGAAGCGATAAATCTAATAAATAATTTTCCCCACAGACCATTTTCCCTTCCCCGGTTAGGACACACATCTGTCTTTTTAATAGTGGAGGGTCTCCATTTAAACGCGCTTTTGAATTAGTTGCACGGAATATCTTGTTGCTTCCAGATGTCCAAATATAAAACATCGTGAAACAAACCCTGCCAAAAAACACCGCTTCCTATATTCACCATTCCCACCTCATAAAACATTTAAAATTGTGTGCAAATGGTCAAAATATGTTTGACCTTGGACCTTGTGGAGTTGATTTGACTCCAACATTAAAAATGGCCCTGAAAATGTCGTCAGCACATTAAATCAGTATTTATATACCCAAGTATGTATTTAAAACAAGTATAATTCTGAAAATAATTTGATCAGTAGTGGCTCGTGGTTAATTTTCTCGTTAATTTTGTAATGGGGTGATAGGTGATATGACCAGAATATTAAAATACTGTACGCTACTGATCAGCCCCCTGGAAGGTCTATTGCTAGGAGAATTTTTCGAAAAACCACGCCCAATTTCTGCCCAGAAGTCGTTAAAATAGACAATTAAATTAAATGATAATTAGTCTAATTCTGGAAGAGGACGACCACTTTCCTTTAGTTTTAATAGTTTTTCAAAGTTTAGTTCTCAAATTTTGAACCATTTGCACCAAAGACATGATAAAAGGCGTAGAAAGTCCTTAAGAAAACCAATCAAAATAATATCAATAACGACTTATTACGTCAAAACACAGCTCATTAATCTCATTATTTCGCTTCAAATGCTCTCCTTTAAATCAAAATATAGCGCGGCCTGTCAACCACTCTTCTCATCTCTTTTTTAAGTATTAATAATCAGCTGACTTAAGTCGATTCATCGTCGATATATTGACTCGGGCTTTTGACCCAGCACATGTAAACTTCGGGCGTGTTTCTCTCACGCCGCGAAGATCGTCAGCGCTCGGCAAATTCCGTCTCTATTTAACGCCTTGAGATCAACGGTGGACACCAATTTTGGAGGTCTTGAAAAACATTTACACGGGTCTTGAAACGATTTAGGTAAATTTTATTTAAGAAGAATACAATAGGTACTATATGTTAAGTGAGTATATTTTATTTTCTCAAATACTTATTCAATTATCTATTTGAATAATTCTTTAATGGGAGGTCATTGAGTCAATAACTTAATGGAGGAGCCGCCACTGAATTTGACGTGTACTCTAAAAAATTCGAATCACAATCCTAAAATTCCATAGTTATCGTTTCATCCGTTATGATAACGCATTGGTGCGATATTTTTTCGCATCCTACTATTTGTGACATTCAAAACAATTGTTTAAATATTTGGTGCTATAAAATAGCTGTTCATATACTCAGTGAGGAAGGGGAAGGTCATCGAAAAAACTTAGGGTCAAATTCACACTTATTTCCGCATATATAATAAGCCCAGGATAGTCTTAGGTAACCAAAATTAAAAAATCTCTTCAGTTTTACGTAACAATTAAAGCTTTCATTTAAAATTCTCGCATAAAATATCTTTTTGCATCATCTAATGATCATTTTATGATCAGTTGTGAATTGAAAAAATGGGATAGACTCGTCTAGTTGAAAATGAGGGACATGTACGGTGCTAATCTTTTTAATGCGCCCCATTTAAATTACAGGAAGTCTGACTGATTGCGGTGGCAGGGCAATCAAAACAACTTGTGGTTAAATTACTGTATAAACATTATAACATATATACAAGTTGTTGATAAATAAAGGCATTTTTACCATTATCGTTAAAACATTTTTCATACTAATTGGACTACGAAAACTGTAACAATATTTATAATATTGCTATAAATAATATCGTTGTCCTTGTATTAAGTATGGTAAATACTGGGTGATCATTTGAATTCCGGCACATATTTGATAAGACCATAACGTGGAAACAGATTAAGATATCGAGAAACGGTTTTGACTGAACGGATTCAGGAAAAAAATTTTTTTATGCTGTTACCAATTTAGAATATTTTCTCTAGACTCCAAGAAAAAAGGAAATCGGCTGAAGCTTCTACTTTTTAAAAATATATAATTTTATAGCAATTTGAGGTGTTCTTAAGGAGCAGATTATCTTTAAAATATGTAATTCATTTTTGTCATAATTTTTGAACTACTCATGACATCGATTGGACTTGAATTGCCATCATAAATCCTTCTGTTTCTGAAAACAATGTTCCACCACTTATTTGATGCTTCTTCGTCAATATACCTACCTAATGGTACCCATTCACTAACAGGTCGCCTGCAGGCCGTCGCCTTGAGGTAGCTTGCCTTGAGGGCAATTTTCTCCATACACACGCCGGCCGACGACAGGTTGGGACCTGCAGTCCTACGAAACCTCCCTGTGTGTGGCGATTCATCGTCAGTCTCGGCCCGAAGGCGTGATCTTTAGCGCAGTTGAAAATTTGGTCTGCAGATCAACATATTTTTGGGCTTGGTCATTTTACTAATGGCCCCCATTCACTAACAGGTCGCCTGCAGGCCGTGAACTGACGTCCATGTCGACAGGTAACGGCCGATTGAGGCCACAAATTATTCAGTCCGATTTTAAGGTAAAATCTTCAGGCATCGGCCCTACAGGTTGTGGCCTGAAGGCGATCTCAAATTACTTTACACACTGTTAGTTGTAGTTGATCCAGAGGTCGAAAGTGCTCTCCGAGAAAATGAATTCCTTAAGGAAACACAGGAAATTGGCTGCTTTATTAATACTTTTGTTATTAATGGAAAAACCAGTTAGACAGAGAAAACGATTTTGGGTAAAAGGTTGGCTTCAGCAAAGAGAAAAATTGTCTCACTTAAGCCTTATTAAAAAACTGCGACAATCTAATACAGACGTTTTAATAAATTATCTTCGTATGGATGATAAGACTTTTAAAAAACTATTAAAACTCGTAGTTTCGCTCATGTTTATAATTATTAGTAAAATGACCATAAGCAGGGATTAGCTCTATGAATATCTATCAATCCTGTTATAAAGTCAGGCTGATTACACGTAGTTTCGCTCATGTTTATAATTATTAGTAAAATAACCAAGCCCAAAAATATGTTGATCTGCAGACCAAATTGTCAACTGCGCTAAAGATCACGCCTTCGGGCCGAGACTGACGATGAATCGCAACACACAGTGAGGTTTCGTAGGACTGCAGGTCCCAACCTGTCGTCGGCCGGCGTGTGTATGGAGAAAATTGCCCTCAAGGCAAGCTACCACAAGGCGACGGCCTGCAGGCGACCTGTTAGTGAATGGGTACCTTAAGGTTGATTGAGGTCGTGATGATGTCGACCATGAAGCGCTTTCTGGGACCACTGTGCCTGTTTGTCATAGTCTGTAACTATTTCAAGTTTCTTATGAGGGTTTACAAGATATAAGGGGGAATAGTTTTTATCTGCTTTCGCGACCAACTCATGCAACTTACGCAGCGTTGCCACAGGTGGCCCGATATGGCCAGATCTGGCCCTTTTTAAGACGGAGTGGCCCCTTGGCACCTCTTTTCAAAGTCTGGCCCGTTTTTCCCGCCTGTTCACTGTGAACTGTTTCTAGTTCATTACTGACTGAACTGAACGCAGCCAATGACAGCCATGTGTCATGCCTTGCTGCTGTTATTGGAGGATTGAAAAGAAGAATTTGTCATTTTAGATTCTATGGTTGGGTTCAAGCTTGGGTTCAAGAAATATTAAGTATTTCTCTATGGGTTTGGGGGGAATTTCTCTATAGTTTGGTCAATGTTTGGTGAATTCCGAAAATCTGGCCCTTTTTACACGTAAAATCTGGCCCGGAATTTTCAGAGCCTGTGGCAACACTGAACTTAGATGTTTGAGCCTCACCAATGAAGAATATTTGTGATGTAAATTAACTATGTCCGTTAGAGGTCTTCTTCCTTCTTTTCTTGATAGTGTTTTCCTAATAACTGGATGATGTCGGGTGGTGACATTTGTATGTCATCATGGTACGTCTTGTTCTTTGAATATCTTTCTGCTATTATTCATTATTATTATTATAATATCCAACACGATTGTTCGTATAAGGAAATTCCTAGATGTAGATTAAATAATCTTTGTTGGTACACTATTATTTTTACCGTAAATGGGAAACGCCCACACTTTACATTGGATACTTTAAAGGTATAATGACCAAGGCGTTGTACTCACTCAAGTGGTACCATATTTGGTTTTTTATATATCAAAATCTACTGATATAATTTATAATGGAAAATTTTAAGCGTTATTTACGTGACGTTGACTCCAAATTCGCATTTTAAGTCACGACCAACTAATTATTCTCAAGCCGTCATTCAATTCATTCCCAGACATCGCCAAATTAACAATAATTTAGGTATAGGGGATTGTTCAAGAAAAGGAAAAGCATTTTGGAAGTGCTTATTGATGATGATATAGAGTACAGGTTATAACTAACATTCAGAGTGATGATTTCATTAATATTGTCATATATAGGAATATCAGAAAGAATTAAGAAAATTGGTAATCAATTCAATATTCGAACTAGCTTTAAATCTAACAATACGTTGAGATCTTTACTAACAACAACGAAACCAAAAAATGAAGAACAATCTTCAAAAATCTGCATGTATCAGATATCTTGTGAATGCGACAAATTTTATTTAGGTGAAACATCTAGACCATTGAAAGTCCGAATAAATGAACACAAAAAGTATTTCAAAGATAGGGAGCTCTTTAAGTCAGGTATTTGCAAACATCCCTGGGAAGAGGGGCATCAAATTCAATGGGATTCGACAAAAATAATATTGAAAGAACCCAATAATAAAAGACGAAAAATCAAAGAAAGTGCTTTAATACAACTAAATGCAGATAAATGTGTAGCTAGTATTTCAGCCTAATGTAATCAAATTTGGTTACCAATGTTATAAATTTCCAATGATCAATTACCTGCGTTATCAGGATAGCATCATAAGTTTTTATCCAAGTTTTCTTATGATTTATCATTGGAATAGTTGTTAATCGATACACACTTCAATATTTTATTTCACAATTTACCAGAGATATGATCTACTGTGAATGGACATTAATAAAATTTGACAACAAAGTTTTGCAGTCTTAAACTTAAAAATATTATTGATTGTCTAGTTGTCAAATTTTTTCGTTGTGTGAGATAGGGGCCAAAAATTATTTGATCACTAAATAATCTTGAAACGTCGAAATAAAAATTACAAAAACCTTATTGTGGTTTGATTCCCAAAAAAATAAAAGAAAAAATAATAAGTAATGCCGCAAGGAACATACAGAAGATATGGAATAACCGTTACTCCCAAATAATTGACTATATATTCACTTATTTATTAAACATTTTTGTAATCCTCCTGTAGAGAAGAACCCAATAATGCAATAATATATGACGTGTTCCATTTAAAAAATTGGGAGGGGTGACTATAAGGAAGTTAAAGTTATAACGTCTACAAATGAACAAAAAGACTTCTCTCTCCAGCCCTAAGATTTTTAAAGAGTTTTTTCATTTTTTTCTTATAAAAGTGACGCCTTCAGAATTGAAATGCTCTGTATAATTTTACAAGTTGTACTCGTCATTAACTATCATTCTCATGATAATAAAAGATCATCAAAATGTGAGTCAAATAGTTAATGGGTCTAAATAAATATAAAATAAATATTATCGATGGCATCACGAGGGGGTTGTTTATTGATCCTTGTTGAATATTTATCGAGCACGTCACTGGTAAAGATACATAAGAGGTGACTGTGACGTTCAGATTATTTTATATTGCAAAGTTCTGCGGTTATGAATGAAGGATATTGAGATAACTACATACTGATAACGTAAATAATACACACAAACACAAAAATAATTTATAATATTCAAAACGATTCAGAAGACTACTATTTTTTTGTATCTTATTGCGCAAGTCACTGTTATACCAAAAACAAAACATGGATTTCCTGTTTTTGAAATAATAAACAAGCTCGATTGTTGTGTATAGTTTGCGTAATTTTTGAAACCCACACTTTTTGAAGAAGCAACAATGAAAAAAAAATCGTAAAAATTCAGTCACGACATATGGGTGAAGAAATAATGAAGTGTGCACGTATTTGATGTGCATTAACTGTTCAAATAGATGCAAATAACTACCGATACAAGATTTTTTTATTGATACTACGACAGGTGGTCGCTAAAAACTTCTTAGTAAACATTAAAAGTGACACTAAAAACCTTCCAATCCTTTCATTAGGAAACATACTAGCTTGAGCCGTAGTATAGAAGATTGGTACACTGACGAACCCAAAACTGACAGAAGAAAAGAGATATGGAAACCAAGCTGTTTTACCCTATACAGTTATTTTTTCCAAACGAAAATCCACGAAATCAACATCTGTAGAGACCAGAAGATTCTTCTACACAGTTCCCAATGTTATTGGGCATATTCACTTCGAGGTATCAGGTATCAGGTATCAGTACAGGATGCATGGATTTATCGTAAGAAATTGTAAAGGTTTCATCAACCTCCTTTGTTTGAAAACATTATATTTTAGATCTAAAGCTGAATATTGCTCCAATGTATGGAGTCCCCATTACAGTGTCCTTCTATCCTGAATTGAAAATGTATATAGAAAGTTTCTTGGCCTTCAAAGTTAATGGTACCTACTTACAACGAGGAATTAGATATGATTTTTTACTTGAGAGCCTTAGTTTTGAGAGTACCGAAGATTTCTTGCTTCTCTGTCATGTCTCTTCAAGCTTGTGCATTGTCTTTGCTAGAGCTGCTGAATTTTAACAGGCCTAGACATAACTAATCTCTTACTACATGTGATCGTTTTTATGTGTCTACTTTTATATTTAATATAAACATACATGTATGTATATTGCCCTCTAAGAGGATTGTAAAATCTGTTGCCCTCTAAAGGGATTGTAAAATCTGTTGGGCAATAAATGCTATTACTATTATGTAAGCTCGACTGGTTCAGTCACGAAAAGTGTTCTGGAGCCTTAATTGGCACCTCAAAAAGCTCAAAATATGGAGCAGGAAGAATGAAGATTCTATGGGATGGGAAGAGAAACCTCCATCCTCCATCTTGCAACACCTGGTAGGATACTGGATAGAAGAGGGACACTTACACAAACTAAAGTCTGCATACATCCTGAAATTAAAATTCCTCAGGGAAATAAGTCTAAAGGAGCAACTAGTCACTGAGAAGTTAGGCCGGGTTTCACTGAGTATCTACACAGTTATAGCTCAGTATCTGTATCTGTAAGAATTTGAGGGGTGGGTGACCCCACAGCACTTAGGCCACAATTGGCCTATTGCGCATCCTTCTGAGGTTCAGCTCGTCATCCAGCCTACTTGTTTGAAGAAGGCGATAACGTCGCCGGAAGTAAGCTCCCTCATGCTGGCTTGTGTTAGCCCGTACTCGCCGAATACGGAAAACCTAAATTGAGAGAGTGTCGGACATTCACAAAGAATGTGTTCGACAGTCTCATCTTCCTGTTCACATCCTCTACAATCCTCTGTTCAGGGCTAGTAGTGCTTGTCTACTATCCGTAAGGATGTGAATTTTATTACCTGTGGTGTTTCTTTTGGTAATCTCTTTTGCGGCGATGTAGATAGCTCAGTATATTTATTGATTTTATGCATAATTAAACAAAAATGGAATTTATGAAATCAAACAATTTTATTTTGTTAAATCTACATTGTATTTAAACATAAAGTGACGCGTTTCGCTAACACAGTAGCTTTATCAAACGAATGTGTGTGTGTGCTACTGTGTTAGCGAAACGCGTCACTTATGTTTAAATACAATGTAGATTTAACAAAATAAAATTGTTTGATTTCATAACTTACTATGGATCTACATCAAGTAAAAGCCTCATCTATTCAAAAATGGAATTCACTTGGTAAATTTTTAATTTTCTCTTATTATACATCAAGATAAATTGTCCATTGTGAATTTACTCACAATATTTAGGATTATTCTCAAATGAAGTTTATGGCGATTTTACAACTTTTACCACAAATGCGTAAAAGAAATCAATCGACTTAACATTGAAACGAAACGAATAGTTCTTAAAGCATCTTTGAAAAATGGAAAGTACGTCGAGATTGTATTAGGATGCGAATTAACGTTATCCTTTTAAAGATAAACTTATTTTCACTCGTCTTGTAAGGAAGGAAATAAACATGTGTCACGTAGGTTAGAAACATCCATAAAATCCAATTAAGGGATTATTTCACTATAATAACGAATACGAGGATTATTGTTTAATTTGAAACAATTTTTATTATTTTTTTTTTGTACAATAAAGAAAGCGATTTCTGTAACTATGTCCTAATTGCGGAATAGGCCCGAGTTAAAGACACATTTATTAATTAAATTATCAATATTAATACGGAAGTAGAGCTTGAATATTAAATCAAAAGAATCACAAATTATTATTTTAAGTTATAAGTTTGAACTTAAAATTTTACAAGATAAACCGTTTTGCAAAAAAAATCTGATAGGGGGCGTCCAATAATTACGTGAGGTGTTCTAGGGGGGAAGGGATTAAGCTAAATTTTCCCAAATCTCACTTAGGGGGGAGGGGGATCTTGGCAAATATCAGGTAACTATTTTTCCCGCAGAGAGATGCGTAAAATTGCGTTAAAAATTATTTCTTGAATGTAATATGGCCAAATCTGAGAAAATAGTACTTCCGTGCGTGAGGAGCGGGTAAACATACAACACGGCTTCACCCACCACGTCAAATTTAGTAGTTGAGGTGCGCATGCGTCCAAGCAGCCTTTAATCCTTCTATTTGATTGTGAGCTGATTGTAGGGTATTGAGCTTACAACTCAGAGGTCGCAGGTTCAAAACCCGGTTAGGTGCTGGGTTTTTTTTTTTTTTAGTTTTTAATTTTTTATTTTCTGAGATTTCTATACATAGTTACACTTTGATCAACCGGGTTTGGGCCTGGGTTTTCTTGTTTTTTTTTATTTTTATATTTCTGATATTTACATATTTTTATTTCAATATTTGGTTAGATGCTGGGTTTTTCTTTTTTTTTTTTATTTTCTATTTCTTATTTTTTTTTATATTTTTATACATAGTTACACTTTTATCAACCGGGTTTGGGCCTGGGTTTTCTTGTTTTTTTTCATTTTTATATTTCTGATATTTACATATTTATTTCAATATTGTTATGTTACTACTAAATTTGGCAAAGTGTTGAGTCATGCGCAGTTGAAGGAGCCGTGTTGTATGTTTACCCGCTCCTTGCGTAAGCGACAACGGCTTAGAGTGGCTAATTCAGAGCGAAGTTGAAGGAACAGATGAGTTTATTGAAAAACACCTGCATATGTTGGTTCCAGTCACTCTTGGGGCCATGTACAAGTCTCCATGGACTGAATTAGGATAAATATTTTCTCAATTTTTGTTTGATATTCATTATTCAATTTTATGATTGTGATTTTAAATTACGTTAATGTTCACAAATACTAGTCTTTGCTATATGAAACTAATAGAACAAATTATTTTCCCTCAATAATATCCAACACGTTTACAGTCCAAATAGAAGTTTGGAAGAATCTCGTGTGAGATTAGGAGAAAGGGGGAGAGAGTTGAGAAAAATCTTTCGATATCTCACCAAGAGGGTGGGGGGTCGAAAAATGCTCCTATACCTACAGAACAAAAGTACCCATAAATAATTTGGCAAAATAGATCAAAAATTCTGTATCTTGGTTATTAAAATAGTAATACCCACCAAATATGGGGTTTTTGATATCGCCTAGATGTCCCGTTTCTGCAGTTACCGTATGTCACTTTCCCAATAAATCACCCTGTATACTAATAGAGTCGGAAAAAATTTAAACAGTGCAAATGAAACACAAGTTAATGATGTGGTATGGTTCAATTGGCAGCTGATCAAAAACTTGACCTTTAATTGTGGTTAAAACTAGAACATTTTCAGAAAACTGTTTTATAACGGGGAAAAAGAAAAGTCTCAAAGTTAAACAGGGATTGTATTTAAAGGTGTAAGTATTTTTTTTATTCTGTGATTTCCTAACGAAATATTATTTTCAATTATCCTTATAATTCAAATCTAAATTGAGAAAAAGATGATAAGGTATGTTTTACGAAAATGAAAATCTTTATCTAAAATACAGGGTGATCATAAGAATTCCGAAATATTTAACTAACTCATAACTATGGAACCAATTGAGGTATTGACAAAATGGCTTAGAAAATATATAATAAATGTGTTATTTTTCCTAGATTCCAGGAAAAAATGTGGGTTGTAGATCAACAATTTTTTTTTGATAAATTTACTTACAAAGAGATTTGTGGTACTTATTTTTGACGAAATTTGTATATTTTTTTAGCATGACCCCCCTTTTTTATGGGTTATAAAGACTGGTACGATTTTTTGTTCCACTTCGATAGCTCAAATAATGAAAAAGTCGTATTCTCTTGTACACAGAATTTCCAAAGCCGTGGGGCTTAGATGAGGCATATTTTTTTGTCGGCCAAAATACTAAAGTTGGAATCATAATGTAAACTTTTTTATTATTCATTTTAGGAAGAAGTTACCAAATCTTTTAGTCGTATACGAGGTTTATCAAAGAATATGAGTTTTGCTCAAGAGTAAAGTACCTTTCAATTTGAATTTGAAAAACAACGAATAAATATTATGTAATTACATTCATTTAAAGTGAAACTTCGGATTATTTTAATTTTCACTAATGTTTTATTTTGAATGAACATGTATCTCTCTTGTGATTATGAAACACCTGATAATTTATTAGGTTTTCCATGTTTTTAATAATTTGGCATTTAAAACGCGGAATAAGTGCATATTCATTTATTTTGCAAATAAAAAAATACATTCAAATACTAAGTCATAAATAATGTTAGAAACAAACTCAATTTTCGCTCATACTAATGCTTCGACATATACAACTTTTTTCAGTAACATTTTTCGATATTGTCAAATTTAATGGTACTTTACTCTTGAGTGTAACTAATATTTTTTGACCAACCTCGTAAACGACTCAAAAATTTGATATTTGATGACTGTATTCTAGGTTTTAGATAATGTAGAATTTTTTATGAGGAATAACTTTTCTTCCCAAAATTATTAATAAAAAAGTTTTCCATATGATTCCAACTTAGGGGGACATATTGTATATTTATTTCGCTATTATTTTCGGTTTCGGAGGAAGCTGTATGGACCGAGGTTGTACGTTGGGGGACGTAAAAATCGATGTCTAGGTTTTTTGTTAAAAAAAAATTCCCTACACGTCCATATATTTTTTAATGTCCAACGTTTTCGAATAAGATGCTCATGTTCCTCATTATCGGTAGATAATAGTATATTCTTCAACGAGTGCAGAATGATGGCTATTATTCACGCGGATGAAGTTTCATCCAAGTGAATAATAGCCATTCTACACAAGTGAAAGACTATACTCTCTCCACGACTAAAAAGAAAAAAACTTCCAGTGAGGATCGAACCTCGATCGTCCGCGCCATAGCCAACCTAGGCTATAGAGCATTGATTCCCAAAGTGGTCCACGGGAGCCCGATAGGGGTCTACGCTTGCGTGGAAAAAAATGGGGGTCCACAACTCGTTAACGGGGATCTATAAAAATGTATTAGGTGACCCGACTTGACTTCTCCTATGAATATAGGGAGACAATAATATAAGCAGACAATAATATAAGCAGATAATAAAGAAACTTGACTTCTATGAATATAGGAAGACAATATTATAAGAAGCTCAGCAATTGTTTTTGTAAGAACTTGCATATTCCATATTCAGAAAGAGCGTGTCAAGACTCGCCGATGCCGCGCCGCCCGCCCGCCTAGTTAAAGTCGTGTCTGAACTTGCCTAAACTTGTTGGATTTTTCTCTAATATAAATACGAATGCGAATTATAAACATTACTCAGTTGTTCCCGGAATTTCAAAAAAGAAAGTGTACCTATATAAGTGTTCACCAGAGACGGAAGTAGTTTACAGACTTTTGAAAATTAAAGTGAATTGATATTATTTTTTGCCAGTGTTGGAAAAGTAAGTACCTACCTATCTATTCGTTAGCAACTTGTATCTGCGGGAAAAACCCACAAACAGTAGGTTCTGAACCATTCCAAGAATAAAGATTTCATAGGTCAAGGAAAATTATAACAGTATTTTTTTTACTTTCTTAAACTATCAGATTTAAAGACATTCTGTCGATGGATATACCACCATGGATAATAAATCCATATGATGAAACTGAAGTGGAAAATGTGGTACTGCAAGAAGAGCTACTCGAGCTTAGCACTAATGAGGAGCTTAAAGTAGCATTCAAAAGAGGGTATCAATCATTTTGGCTGCAGGCACAAATACCTGAAAAATATCCAGGACTGTGGGGAATTGTGCAAAAATTTCTCACAGCGTTTCCTCCGTCATATCTTGTTGAACGCAGTTTTAGTGCCGTAACAAACTTGTTGACAAAAAAACGGAGCAGATTAAATATTACAGAACGAGGAGATTTACGGTTATACTTAACTAAACTCAAGCCAAATATTGATAATTTGCTGTCAATTCACCAAGTACATCCCTCCCATTAAAATTATAACTTTTATCTCAGATTACAATGGTAATCTGAGATAAAAGTTAACATCAAAACTAATAATGATTATTGTTTTAAAAACAGTCGCAATATAATCAAAATTTTGATTATATTGCGACTGTTTTTAAAATAATAATCATTATTAGTTTTGATGTTAAATTTTGATTCTACTAAGACTGTTATAACAACATAATTAAAAGTGTAGTAATTTTTGTGCTAGAATAAATAGCTACAAAACAAGAAAATATTTATTTTTACTTTTTACCACTCCGAAGTGTGAGCTTATTGGTTTCTTGTACTGTGAGTCAATCTTATAATACAAAAAAGTAAAGTAGGAATCCAACTGTTGGATGAAGACGCTTTTTGGACTGGCCTTGAAACTTAGCTTAAATGACAATACTCACAGCATAATCAAAGCAATATAAATTCTCACCTTTTTTTCGAAAACTTTCAACTCATAGTTGATTGAGAAATAGCCACAACACAGATTTACATAGACATATACTTTTTTCGGGTTTTGGAAGTAAGTTAGTAAATGTAATAGCTGCAGGGGGTCCACCAGATCCAGCAAAATGTTTAAAGTGGTCTATGCATGAGAAAAAAAAGTATGGGAACCTCTGCTATAGAGCATATTTATAAAAATGTAAAGAGTAAATATATATAAGTAACTCATATTTTTAATCGGAACCCTTACATTTATTAATGAAATTAATTCCGGGAGGCGTACATATTCACTATCGCCACTGTTGTCCATTTTTTTCTCTTATAATACGTAAAATTATGATTTTCTAATTATTTTGACGTTTCAAACGACGCGCTCTCAGAAGCGATTTGCGGTCTTAAGTATTTGACGTTTTAAAGAGACGATTTGATTTATTCATTTTAATTCATTTTATCGTGAATTCTGATAATAATAGAATGTGAATGGCTAACGAGAGTGAATTCTTTTATTATTCACTGGTGTGAAGAATTTATATCATTATGCAGCAAAATAATATATAAAAATAATTTGAGCGTTATTATTTAGTCGTGGAGAAAATTAATTTTTAATATCTGGCAGCCACAGTCATACAGATACGACATTCAAAAGTTAATTAACATCAAATCAATGACAAGTAACATTTTCGACAAATATGGAAATTATATAATTTTTTTCAATCATGTATTTGGAAATCGACTAATAAATAAACTTCCAGTAAGTCAGTCGCATTAGTAAGGATGTATCTTTTTAGTTTTAATCGCCGATATATTACTACAGTACATTTTTATGTAAATGAATGAATACATTCCAATATAACTAGATGTGTATGTGTGGTGTTTCCTGCATGTGCTGTATAAACATAAATAATTTAAAAATTCCTTACGATTAATCAATAATAAATGAAAATGTTTAATAATCAAGAATTATCTCGCTCGTAGCAAAAATTATGCACACATTCCCATAAACGGATTTTTGGAACTTTAGTTCTTTACGTCAGGTTATGTTTGAGCGACCAGGGGTCGCGATGCAAAAGATGTGACCGTTACGTTACGTTATGTTACGTTGCTTTGTTATGTGCCTCGCTTGCGTGCGTGTGCTCTCTCCTGAGTCTCCTCTCTCGTTTACGAAGCAGCGATTCATATTCTTCGGCCGGGAATCGAACCCGGGCCGCCCGCGTGGAAGGCGAGCATTCTACCACTGAACCACCGATGCTATATTAAAATTCTATGCAAAGCTGGTATTCGCTGTGCTATAGGTTGTGTTTACTGGTTTCTAAGCTTAACACGTCGGTAAGTGATTTACTTACCGTTCAGACGTCGAAAAATAATAAATAGCATAAAAACAATTTCACCAAAATGCAAAATATATTTTAAGCTGATCGAGAAGTATAAATGTCACTTTTGACATTTCGTTCATTTCGAAGAAATTTAAATTATCTTATTCGGAATTTATTTCAATACGATCGCGCAAAAAATGGTATAAGCATCTCGAACGTTAGGGGTAACGTTTGCATGTAGATTGCTCTCGTGAAATTGGACAAAATGATTTGAGGATTAAGGAGTCTAGCACATTTACTTTTCGAAATACAGGGTGTTGAAATTTTGAGAACTTGAATGTTTTAATTCGATAACTTTAAAATGGATGGATAAATCGATTCGACATTTGGCAGATTGTTTTTAAATGTACAAGGGCATATTTTGATAGAAATAGTAGTTTGTGCAGCTAGTGTGGATATGCTGGCCATTTCGCACGAGGACGAATAAAACTTCAAATTGAAAATTTCACAATTCAATTTTATGTTTCCACTAATTTTTTGTGGTAAAAGTACAGATCTTGAATATCCAATTTGTATAATGCTACGGTTTCCCTTTTTAAATATACGATGCTGTTATAAGTAGATGTTGCCAGTCGGACTCCCTCATGAAGGGTACCGTACCATTATCTGTAATAATGAATATTCTGCGAAATATTTCAAACGTCTACCTGTTGTCGTTATTAATATCAAGCAGAATAATTATTTAAAAATAAAATAACAATAAAAAAAATTTCTTCACGGGGAATCGAACCCGGGTTTACCGCGTGAGAGTCTGGTTTGCTTACTACTCGGCCACCGAGGAATATGCAAATTGTTTATCTATAACGTCAGATGTATTACATATTTTTGCTGAAAAGACACGTTCTACTTTTTTATTTTTAAATTATTCTTCGAGATGAAACTAATTTCTTCATTTTGGAAAATGAGATTAATAAGTCTACTGGCCATATGTTGTTTAATTGATTCAATTGGTGAACTTATTATTGTCTAAGCGTAGATTGTTTAAAAATTTTCTCAAGAAAACATGTACAATTATTGAAATAACTTTTAAATTCATTTTATGATTTGTATGTCAATGAACTTTTTCACTAAATCAATCAAATTATAACAGTAAAGGATGTTTTTATTACCATTTTCCTTTTACTTATACACCGGGTCCCAGAAAATATAAAATTATCAACTTTCTTTTTTATACAGATCACGAAAAATCTTATGGAACCGACCTGATTACACAAGTACAAGGAAAATATGAGAAAAACAGCTTGAAAGAGAGAGAATAATTGTGCGTGCGCATCGAGGCGTGTACTTAGGTCCAAGGGCTGACCGAATGTTGATTGTCCTTTACAGAGAGAAAGAGAATTCACTAGTTGGTGGTATTCAGTATGTTCCCAACATGGAAGAAGTGAGGGTGTTGAGGAAATAAAAAAATACAATCATTATTACGTAACCTGTACATCTTAAGGGGAATCTATCGGCAGCGATTTGACAAAATATCGAAGTATTTTTGGCAAAGAATTTTGAGGTAATGGATGTATTGAAAATTAAGAAAAACATATATCATGTAGATTAATGTTGAACTTAGAGTTCTCATCGAATAAAAACTTTGAAATGCTAACCAAATTTTGTTGAAAAAAAAACGAATCATGAGGTAATTACATATTAAGCAAAGTTTGAGCCCTTGTAAAAAATTAAAAATGGATTAAATGGAAAAACTAATTGATAAGAAGTCTAATTTGAAGCTTTATGAATACTATATAAAAATCTCAGAATCCTCAAATTACTTATGACCGTACAATTCCTTATTGAAACTCGGTTGCTACCACTAAAATATCGGATAAAAATCCATCTCTCGCTTTTCTATCCTTCTATGACTGACATTGTCTCTCTGCTTCGGTAGTACCGTGCCGTTCCATTGTTGATACAACGCTCGCCGGTCTCGGCGGTCTCCCAGTTCAGTACTGACGAAGCTTATAGAGTAGTACGTGAACCAAAATCCGCTTGGACCGCTTGGCTACCTGCATGTTGCGGAGCTTTCATATTTCTAATAAAATTTTCGTTATGTGAACTTAAACGTGAGGACGTAGGGAAAGAAAAAAATAAACAAAGCATAATTGTGCAAGGTCGAATTTGGTAGATGCCCCCTAAAATTCATTTTTATCAACTTGGTCGTTTCTGACCAAGTTGACAATTAATTTTTAGCTATAATAGGATATTATTTTAGCAATTGTAACTTGAAAATAAAACAGTATTTCTTGAGAGAACCATAATTGAATAAACCAAAAATCTCTTCCATTAAATTGAATTGAAAAAATATAATAAGTAGGTACCAACACCTATTATAAACATAAGTGCAATAAACCACCTTGCTGTGCCAGACAATAACCAAATCTGTGATAAAGATTTGATCTCATATCTCTAAGATTATTTGGAGATCTGCATTTTTCTTTCTTTCAGATTGTACCTTGTATAATTTCAAGGTATTGTTGTATATTTAAAAGTAATCGAAATTTTCTGTTGGCTGTCGGCCAAGAGTAATAATTTAATTTTACTTAAAGTTCAAATTGAATTGTTAAAATTTTCAAAATAGGTCGAACGATAATAAAAAAAATATAAACAATATTGATGACTGTAATAACATTCGTTACCAACTGAAAGTGTGTCAGATATTTTATGAAAAATATGAAATTCAGCAAATCGATTTACAATAAATAGAAATGTTTGAAATGAAAAAAACAATAAAATTTGAATTATCACCAACAGGAATTGACTGGTTGAAATAGTTCAGTGACTCATTTGTGTTGATCTCCCATAATATGTAAAATTTTTGCGAAAATAGTCAAGAGGTCGTATACGAATGCTCGGGCGTATACGATATAGTTATGTCATCCAGATCAAGGCACCTGTACCTACTGGGTCTTTATGATACTCGACAAAAGCTGCAGGGAGTAATCACCAAAAATCGTGTGAAGAAAGTTGTTACCTTGTGTGGAACGTGCAAGGCTCAGCCAAACTGTCTAGATTAATTCATCTCATTTGAAGTTTTACTATATACTATATAGATATACGATCATGATGGCGAGTGGTGTAACCGTTTTTGACCAATTTGGCATCATTTTATTGCAAATGGAAAATATACATTCTGTTAGTTGCTACTGTTTCAAAATTTGAAATCGGACTATCTATAAGACATATGTACAAGACCTACTTCTAACTACTGAATTGCATGTTGTTAACAAAAAACTTTAAAAAGGACGTTGTTTCGTTTTAAAAACATTTGCAAGTCGAACATTATATTAGGTTCATACTACGTAATGTCTTTTACATGATGGTAGGGTTGCTACCAGGATTTTTGTCAAAACTCGATACTTTGATGCTCTATTGCTTGGCCTGTATTACAAACAAATAAATGAATGAATGAATGAATAAATTCTCTTCATTTTCATTTCGAAAAATATACATATACTCAGCAAGGAGTCACATTTTATCTAACTGATTTAGGTTAAAAGATTTCCTAGGATTTCAAGGATGTATTGATATCTATCATCTCTTTCTTCAACTGAAAAAAATTTAAAAAGTCGTAAATTTTCTTCCAACGAGGAGGTAATAAAAGTTGTGGAGGTCTGGTTTGCAGAGCAAGAAGAAACATTTTTTTGAAAGGTCTAGAGACGTTGCAGTTTCGCTGTAATAAATGTATCCAATTAAGAGGAGAATATGTTGAGTAATAAAATATTTTGACATTGAAATTTTGTTTGGTTCTATAGTAGGCTAAGAATTTTTAATGAAACACCCTGTATAGGTAGAAGACAGCAATAACTCGACCCCTTCAATCTCATGAATCTAAGTAATGTAATTTCTGTTTAATATTGCCATTGGTCATTGTATAGAACACGAACACAACCTTATGAATTTCAAGAAAAATATTCATATTAATTTATTAAAAATACCTTCAGGATCACTAAACATAACCTCGTTGTTGTAGCAAACAAAATATTTATCTACGACCACCTTTAAAATTAGGCATTTACGAACCAAAAAAAATGTGTGAAATCATACATTATACATACGTTAAAAAGCGTGCGTAAATGAATGCTTTTTACATGGGGTTTTCATTTTAACACTCTTTTTTAGCTACGTAACGATCGAGATGCCTTGAATTTAGTCGTTTGTTGCATAAACTTTTGTGCTGTCAGTAAATTTGACAGAAGTGTCAGACATAGCGAAAAATATTTTCTGTTATATTTAAAATTTTAATTACACTTATTTTAAATGGAAGAACCTCGAGAAGAATGCATTTCTTCTGATTGCACATCTGACATTAGAATTCGTTGTGTATATATTTGTTTATGGAAAATGTATTTTTATGTTTTTTTATCCCTTCGGAGAACATTTTTTTTTTCTTCATGTGGTCGTAGATAAAGTTTTGTAGGACACTTGTGCGTGAAGTACTTTTGCACATTCGTGCCTTGCATTTTCGCAACTAGTGTGCAAAAGTATAACTTCACGCACTAGTATCATAAATAACTATTTTATTACTTTGCTATTGGTATATGTTTTTAACACTGTATACCTTCTTCAATCACTTTCCTTGCCTTTCTGGATAAATTATCCAATGATCTGTTTTAAAATGTCATATTATAGTTTTCAGATTGTGCCTTTTCTCTCATGTTATTTTGAAGTAAAAAATGTTTTCAATTGTCAATTTACTTGCAATTTACAGATTTTTACAAATATATTGTGGAGTCATTTGAAAACAGTTAGTTTCATTTAAAACCATATAACGAAAAACAATTTTACTTCCAGTTTTTTCCAAACCATTTAAATAATTGAAATAACTTTACCTCTAGTTCCAATATATAATTCTTGGGTACACGGGCAGCTAGATCCAGGGTCGATATCATCTTCGTAACAAAATATACATAAAAAAAAATAACAAGGAGTAACGCGATATATAATACACGTCCGAAGGATCACATGTCACCTGTTTGTCTGCGGATGCACACCAGCATAAAATCGAAACCGTCTTTTTTCGAGCACGTTGCGACTATGATTGTTTATAATTTCCCTAATCATTTCTAGCTTTAATAGCAGCGAGTACAACATGCGCAATGGTTGTCGAATACCGCGACGTATAGTACGGTGGCATCGTTATATATTTTTTTCTCAAATCAAGCGATACTGAAAATTCGAGGACGAATATGTATGCCCAGAGTATGCGTACAATGAGAAAAGTGTTTCAAAATATAGACTGAAAGCAATTTTTGATATTATATTACTTATATTACCTACCTTATTATAAGCATCTATATTCAGAGCTCTAGGGTAACTTCTCGGCTGGTATGGGAATGCGGCGAAGAACTTAGAAGACTGGCGACTCGGGACAGTGTAACACTGGAGTGGGTCCCAGGTCACAAAGGAATCGCTGGCAATGAAAAAGCAGACGAACTCGCAAGAGCAGGATCGTCAACTCGGATGAACGGACCCGAACCAGCTGTGGGCGTCCCCAGATGCTTAACTAGGTCAAGGTTAACAGGGTGGGTGAAAGAACAACATAATAAACACTGGAAGAATACGCCCAGGCAAGACATGGGAAGAAATTCATAAAAGAACCATCAGAAAAGGTAGCGAAAGAACTGTGCAGGATCAAACTACGCACCATAACGGGGCTTCTTACGGGACATTTTCCCACAAAGGAGCACCTGAACAAAATAGGGCTGTATAACGGAGACCTTACATGTAGAAGATGCAAAAAGGATACCGAAACAGCTCTGCATATACTATGCAACTGTGAGACGCTGGACCACCAGAGGCAGAAACTGTATGGTAGACCCCAAATGACTCCAGAAGACTTTTACAACCAACCAGCAAAAAACTTGTATGAGCTAATACAGGGAACGGATTGGCTGAGGTGATGCCGGCGAAGGGACAGCTCCTTTAAAAAAAATAAGCATCTATGAACTTACAAAATAGCTAGAAGAGGTGCCACTAGTCTTTACGCAAGGATCTTCATGAAATTAACCACAGTAACGACGGAAGCACTTTGGAGAGGACATAATACAACCATTACAATTGACCAAACTAGTGGCCAATACAGGGTGACCAGAAACTCTCATGTCAAACGGAAACTACAGTTACTTGAGGTGATTTTAAGTCGATTACCTTAATCCGAAAATGCTTCCTAAGGGAGCTACAGTGCTTTGAAGAAGACGTCCTCATATGAGTTTTCTTATTAAAAAATACCGTTACTTAAAATATTCAAACTTGGTATAATCAATAAACAGTTCGCTGTAAATAAAGATCCATCACAAGCGTGTCAGTCGGGGGACCAACAGGTATTTTTATTTAAGAAATTTTATGTGTCCGACACCGAATTTGGAAAATTCAAGATAATTTTCATAAAAAATGTTCTCCTCTTTCCGTTTCGAGAAAAATTGATTAAAATTTTTTGTGTTTCTTACATAAAATCATGTTGGATTATAAAATTAATTTAAAATTTCCAAAACAATGTGAGCAACTTAATACTTACGACTTTTCTTACCAGTACAATTGTACAATTTGTTGATTTTTGAAAGCCAACTTGATATTACAGATACAATTTTATAATCCAACATGGTTTTATGTAAGAAACACAAAAAGTTTAAATTTATTTTTCTCGAAAACGGTTCATGATATCGATTTGAAAAAAGAGAACATTTTTTATGAAAATTATCTTGAATTTTCCAAACTCGGTGCCTGATACACAAAAAACTTGAAAATGAAAATTTTTTAATAAAAATACCTGTTGGTCCCCCAGACTTACACGCTTGTAATGGATCTGAAAAAAATTCATTTACAGCGAAGGAATTGTTTGTAACTGTTTATTCATTATCCCAAGTTTGAATATTTTAAGTAACGGTAATTTTGAATAATTTGAAGAAAACTCATATAAGGACGTCTTCTTCAAAGGGCTGTAGCTCCCTCCTTAGGAAGCATTTTCGGATTAAGGTAATTTGAGCTAAATCGACTTAACATCACCTCAAGTAACTGTAGTTTCCGAGTTTCTGTTCGGCAAGAGAGTTTCTGGACACCCTGTATAGAAGACACCAAGGAAGCAGATAACATGGGAAATGGTACAAAGATTCAGTTCAAGGACCTGGACTGTTGAGCACAACCCTAACGTATGAATGAATCACAGTAACATTATTTTTTGTACAAGCCCAATTTTTTTCTTTCCATCACTCTTCATTTATACAAGATATCATTCAAATGATTTACTCCGAAAATTTCATTTATGTGTATTATGAACATTAAACTAAGAGCGAAATATAAACACAGTAATCCACCGTACTATTTTTTAATCTGGTACAAACAAATAACTGCTTATTGATAAAAAATACGAAGCGTTTTCGAAACTAGACACTAACCAAAAAAAAAAACACACAAACAGTGTAACCTTTTAAAAGCGTCAACGTTCTGTTTTGCCTTTATCTAGATCAAACAAAATTATCCACATATATGGTACTCAAGGGTTAATCTCCTAATGATGTAGGTAGAATGGGATAACTTGTGTTGTTAGTTACACAGGTGTGAGGCAATTACATACATACGAGGTTTGTTCACGAAAAGGTAACTTTTTTTTCATTTTTATTTTTTATTTTAGTCATCAATTCTCCCTTCTTTTATTTACCTGGGTGTATAAAAATGATGCTTCTCAACAAGACATCAACATCATTGGGCGATTGGGGATTAAGTCTCTGTCAGGGACGTATATAAGGGGGAGGTTTTTGGGGGTTCAAACCCTCCCCATAGAAAATACAATAAAGGTACAATATTTTTTATTAGCATACTGCCGCAATATGAGTATTCATCGGGATGTGGCAATAGAAATAGATTCCTCAACAATTGTGAATAATTTAGCTGAAGAGGTTAAATTTACTTTTGTGAGATTGATTTCCTGTTTTAATAAAAGCTTCAATTTTCAATCATCTATCACTTTTTAAAATAGGTGCTCCCAAATTAATATACAGGTAACATCTCGGCTGGTATGGGAAAGCGACGAAGAACTTAGAAGACTGGCGACTCGGAACAGTGTAACACTGGAGTGGGTCCCAGGTCACAAAGGAATCGCTGGCAATGAAAAAGCTGACGAACTTGCAAGAGCAGGATCGTCAACACTGATGAACGGACCCGAACCAACTGTGGGCATCCCCAGATGCTCCACTAGGTCATGGTTAAAAGGGTGGGTATGAGAACAATCCATAAAACTCTGGAAGAATACGCCCAGGCAAACACATGGGAAGAAATTTATAAAAGAACCATCAGAAAAGGTAGCGAAAGAACTGTGCAGGATCAAACTACGCACCATAACGGGGCTTCTTACGGGACATTTTTCCACAAAGGAGCACCTGAACAAAATGGGGCTGTATAACGGAGACCCTCACATGCAGGAGATGCAAAAAGGACACTGAAACAGCTCTGCACATATTATGCAACTGTGAGACGCTGGACCACAGGAGGCAAAAACTAAATGGAAGACCTCAAATGACTCCAGAAGACTTCTACAACCAACCAGTAAAGAACCTGTATGAGCCAATACAGGGAACGGATTGGCTGAATAGGCTAGAATGCTAGGAGAATCCACAATAAGCCCAAGAGACTGAGGTGGTGCCGGCGAAGGGACGGCTCCCTTAAAAATATATATATACATGGTTATAACCATTTCAGCAGAAAAGGAGAAAAAGAAAAACGATGTTTAAAAATACTTTTAGATGTAGCCAAGTCAAACGATTTTTTTTGCTTTAGGCGGCGCCTTCAATAAAGCTTCCCCTTCTAAACCTATCAGATGAAAAAAACCAAAACCCTCCCCATGTAAAAGCTATAGCTACGTGACTGGTCTCTGTATAGGTAAATTGCGCACAGCGGTCAAATTGTATCCTTAGTCCATAAAAATATCAGAAAATAAGAAATAGAAAACTAAAAAAAAAAACAAGAAAACCCAGGCCCAAACCCGGTTGATCGAAGTGTTAATGCAAAAACTAAACTGATCTATGTACCTACGCCTCAAATTGTTATCGTAAAGTAATTAGGGGATAATCCTTTGAATCTCTGGTAACTTTTAAAATTCGTGGAATCGGTAGAAAGTTGTATGCCATTTACCTAGACCCTCTTTAGGGTCACTTGTGCGCAATTTACCTATGAAAAAGAAACATTTTGGGTATACCTGGATACAAACTGACCGCTGTGCGCAATTTACCAGCCCCGCAACTATTTAATCAAGAATGACCACTGGGAGGGTTAATATCACCTTAATAGACACCTTGCACATGACCTTATTTTACTAAAATTATAATCAAGACATCTAGAATCTAGATCAGCCACCAAAAGATTTTTTAAAATTCTGAAATTTATGTTAAATGGATTTGAAATTCATAATATTTAAGCGCAGATAAAAATTACCTAGTTCGGTGAGGTCATAAAACAGTAAGGTTGCAGTACACGCATACAGGGTTGGGATAAAGTATGGAGCCAAGTAAATATCTTTTTTTCAAGACGGACCAGAAAGTATACATATTCTGGACAATTTTTCGTCCAGAAAATAACGTTTTGCCGATCAAGACCGAATAATGGACGACAGGGAGCGGAAATAGTAGTTGACCAAACTAGTGCGGAAAGTGATACTTTTCCGCACGCTATTGCAGATGGCCGAACGACGCTTCAGCGACTTCGGCCAGCAATCGCGTGCGGAAAAGTCACTTTACGCACGTGTTAGGTACACTATTTTTTCTACTAGCATGCGGAAATAAGTCCAAAAGTTAACATAAAGAAACATTTCCTGTTAAATACATATCAAAAAATTAATTATTATTATTTGACATTCATTGGATGAGGCTTATACCAGGGCCATTAAAAAATGATTGAGAAATAAGTTTTTTTTTATTGAAAATTATAGCAGAATTATAATAAATTTATTAATTTTTCAGTCATTTGGTAAACTACAATCATACAAATATATATTTTAAATATTCAAATGTCAGTATACTCCCAAAAACTTTTCCGCACTAGTGCAATGGAACAAAATGCATCTAATGTACATTTTTTTGTTAATAATATACTACCGGTTTAAACGGAAATTCCATCATCTTCCTTAATTTATATGGGACACCCTATATATTTTTACAGATTTTGAAAGAGCTTGTTATTTTGAATTCATACATACTGGGTTTAGTGTTTGTTAAAACGAGGAATAACTCACTGTTAGTTGTACAATAGGTGTACATTTCATTATTCTAGAATAATGAGAAACAAAATTACTTCAAATGTTCAAAATGCTCGCCGTTTACTTGCTGACAATATGCCAGCCTATTAACAAATTCTTGAGTCACTCTTTCCAAGACTTCTCCACGTATTAGTTCACATTCATCAATAATTCTTTGTCTCAATTCCTGTAAATTTGTTGGTCGTCTAACGTAAACACGTGATTTTAGATAGTAGATCCAAATACCTGTCACCTCACCATTCAAGTTTCCGTCGATAAAAAATGGGCCTATAAGCCTATTTTCGACCAATACCTTGAGTTATGGCGATTAACTATTCCATTTAAACAAAAAGTTGCCTCATCGGAAAAAACTATGCTAGAAGCAAAATTTTCGACATTGCAGATGTCCATTAGCCGTTCGCAAAATTCCAGCCGTCGGTCAAAATCATCGTCTGACAATTATTCTTGAACCAACTGTACCTTATACGGGTAATACTTTTCAGTTTTTAATACCTTTCCTACTTCCTACAGAACGTGGACTGATACCATGGTTTAGTGCCAAATTTGTGGTGGAAGTTTGAGGTGATTCTTCTAATTCGATTGCATTATTTTGTTTAACAGTTTCGTTCGTTGCAGTACGCGGTCTTCCAGGTTTTAGCAATTTTTTTACCATCACAGTTGTATTGAAACGTTGTAATGTTTCAGTTACTGTTGAGCGTGATATAGGATTTCTCTACGGATGCAAATTATTACAAATATGACACACTTCTTCATGAGTTCTAGCACGATATCCATAACCGATCATCATTAAAATTTCAATACGCTCTTTTTCACTTAATTGGACCATTCTAAATTGTAAAATTTATTTCCGTCAATTAGAATTTGACACTTGGAGAACAAAAGACGTACTAAACAGTACTCGTTTATCATCATCCCTGTTATACAGGACATGTAGTTTTAGTTTGTTATCAGACAAGTTAGGATGAATTTGGGAATTTACATTGTCCTTAAATTGCCTGTTTCAACCAGAAATATTTCAAACCGTTTTTTTCTGACGTAACTGTAGGTGAATAGAATTTGTGGCTTTTAAATTTGTCGTTAAAAATCTGGATACCATTACCATTACATACCATTACAGGCAAAAAATGACATTTTTTCCACATTACAAATGCTAAACTGTCAACTAGCTGACAAATAACCAATGAATGTGAAATATTTAATCTGACACTTGACAGCTGTCAACTAACTGCGAAATTACCGAAAAAAATCAGTTGGCTAAAATATTTGCAAGTTCTTATGTTTTTATGTTTTGCTAAATTCAAATGTGATGTGAAATTTTTGAATTGTAAAACTTGGAATCTTTTAAAATTTAAAATATAAACATTTGTTTTTTTTTTTATTTCACAAAGGCAGGAATCGTAATCTTTCTATACGAGTTATGTCCGCTTTCGTCTACAAATTACGTATAATTAATACAACAGAAACAATTATTTTGATTAAGTTAACAAACATGAGAACGTTATCATGTTGATCTAATAGAAACTTTGTAGGTAGTGTTATAATTTCACTTTCCCTTCCTATTCATTAATCTATGAAATAACAACATTCATTTTTGAAATTTTTAATGCAAACAAATGAATAATTGTTTTGTAAAAACTACAGGATGTACCAAAATTTTTTAACAATTCACTCCATAGTATTATATGGAAATTAATAGCTATTTGTGCATAAAGAGCAGAAAGTAGTACTTTGGCAGTCGAGACAGAAAGCAATCTGTCGAGACAACCAAAGGACTTTCTACTCGAAATACACACAAGATTTTTCTACGATCACACCAAAATAAAATTAATTGCCATTGTTTGTACCTACTTAGCAGTTTCGTGTACATGTACGTAGGCAACACTTATTACATTAATGTCAGATATTTTTTAGATTTCTCTTTTCCTCATTAAATAACATATTAGAAAAGCAACTAAAATATTATATTCTACAGTTTACATTAAAATAACTACTAGCTCTCTTTGATCTATAAATAAAATTAGGCATGCGCCAAAGTTACTTTCTGCTTAAGAGCGCCAATAATGTCAAATTATGACAGATCGCGGAAAACATCAACTTTGCAGTTGCATTTCAAGGCACAAAAGACGACTTTCGATAATCGTCGTAGAAAAATTATATTCTATTTATTCCTGTGATAAAATGTTATTTGTGAAACTTTATCCAGAAAAAAATATATTCAAATTTCTCACCAAAACACTGCCTCTATGACATCACAAATATGTAAATTTATATTTATTACTAATTTGAATTAATTTGTTTGATAGTCACGAATTCTACAACGAGTAAAACCAGAAAATACGATAAAAGTTCGAACGATATACAAAAGGATGACGTCACACGTTTGTGATCAGATAGCTAAGATGGCGGATTGTCATATGTTTGTATTTATATTTTATTGATTTATTTCAACTAAAAGTATTGGACAAATGAGAATTGTCATAGGATTCATGAAATTGTTACTCACCATCCAGAAAAGGTGAATATTTAGACTGGAATTATTAAAAGCACAATTGGTCCAATAGTTATTGAAGGAATCTGTTCATTATAAAGACGGGTTATAGATATTTTAGATGCTAATGTTTGATTATCTCAACCAGACGAAAAAAACTAACATAGAAATGAAATAAATAAGGAGACTGGAATCATTGGGAGATGCAAAAGTCTTAGCAAGAGATAGAAAAACATGGAAAAATGGAATATATGCAGAATAAAATACCTTGCGGTATAAAGATAGAGTACTGTTTTGGGATTTCTTTAAATATTCGTTCGCCATTTAAAAATTTGTTGGAAATGTCTTGAAGTTCCCGAAAACTTGAGCCCTTAATATTAACTATAAGTATTCTCCCAAATCGTAAAAAGATTTTGTCTTCAATATTTTTTGTATAAATAATCTCAAGAAATTACAATTTTCAGCAAAACGGGAGTCTAGAAGTTGCAGTCGTATGCGCGAAGAAGCTGCAAGGCCTAAAGCCTCTTTCACACGGTCAGGATATTTATCTGTCCGTATGATCGCCCGGCCGGGCGGCACTCTGGAGCTCTCTCCACACGGAAGTCTGCGAAAATCCGGACCACTTGGTGATACTTCAGTTTGCCGTTGATTGTGATGGACAGTAGACGCAAAAAGATTTTATTCGCTTTATTAAAACATCGGCGAAAAAAACAACGTAATTGGCAAATTTGGGTTCACCCTTTGCTAAATGGCAGATACCTGGAAGGTATCTGGTTTATCCTGAACACAAATTACGGTTACAACTCACCTGTTTCTAAAGGTTTGAGATGGTTTAATAAATATAATATTGATCAATTTGTTAACTCTCTAAGTATGTTTAAGAACTCGATTAGAAATGTATGCTTAGATTATTAGATTCTTAAATTAGTTCACTGTAATATTATAATTATTGTAATTACTATAATTGGTGAATCCGTTAAATAAATAAATAAATAAACAAAACAGGATTTCAGAATCTATTTCTTCTACTTTATTCGACATGATCAAATGCTCGTAGCTACACTCCGGAAAGTGTGAAAGAACATCTAAACTGTGTATTGCTACTTGTCCGGCTGACGGGCGAAAACTCGGACGGACAAATACCCTGGCCGTGTGAAAGAGGTCTACGGCTTCGACCGATATTGATGTTCAAATATTGTTATATGTGCAGCTTCTTCGCGCATAAGACTGCAACTCTAGTGGGTTCTTCTTATGTAAACCGGAGTATACCTTCTTACAGGAGCTTACTGGAGCGTCACGTCACAATGAAAACTTTTGTAGAGCTTTCAATCAGGAGTAAATCCCACTCTAGAACAATCCTATTACATAAAATGCGGCTGAGATATAGAGAGTTAAAAAAAGGGATCATTAAAGTTTACCTGTACATATTTTAAATTGAAAATATTTTTAAGCTTTGGGAGAGTGTTTAATAGTATATTATTAAACGAGCAATTTATGATAGCCATAATTCACGATGGGTGACGTTTGCGTCACGAGC
>CAJUYI010000282.1:111231-131177 GCA_910591695.1 Galerucella pusilla | reverse complement strand
TTTGAGTGATTTTGTGTTAATTGTGAATTTTTGAGTGTCTGGGTGATTGAAGATTGAAAGATGTCGATTGAATATTTGCAAGTTGCTGAGGATGAAGGAGAAGAACCTATCGAATTGCCTATTGAAGATGACGGAACTCTTCTATTAAGTACCTTGTCTGCACAATTTCCTGGTTCTTCTGGCTTGAAGTACAAAAATCCAGAAAGTAAAACTTTTAGAGGAGTTCGACTCTCAGAAGGAAGGCTTCATCCTCCTCCCGATGGAGGATGGGGCTCTCAAGTATTTTACTGCGTTTTTCCTAAAGGTAGGCCAAATGGAAGCAATGACATTGCACTGTTATACAGGTTGTCCCAGTATGCAACTTATTTAAATTTTTTTTGTTATATGATTATGACGTTTGATAGTGTATTTAGTGGATACTGTCAAAAAAACTGAATTCTTAAATGTATGAAATCTGAAATGAATCTGTTATAAAAAAGGATGCGTTGTTCCCTTGAGCTGTTTGAAACTTTGGTTTAAGATTGACTATTGTGGATTTTTTTAGTATGTTGAAAAATATACTCAATACTTTAACCACATCGTTAGTATTAACTTTTCCATCTGCATACTTTACCTTGAATTGTTTGTGTGAATAAACTTAATATTTTAGAGAATAAACGAAAGAGTGATGACAATCTGGAAAATTCGACTGCTAAGACAAAACGAATGGAAACTAAGTTACGTTGTACTGATTTGATTGTGCTTGGATTGCCTTGGAAAACGACTGAGCAAAATTTGAGAGAGTATTTTGAGACATTTGGTGAAGTGCTGATGGCGCAAGTAAAGAAAGATCCCAAAACAGGACAATCAAAAGGATTTGGATTTATCAGGTTTGCATCGTATGAATCTCAGATGAGAGTTTTAGCGCAGAGGCATATGATTGATGGAAGGTGGTGTGATGTGAAAGTTCCCAATTCGAAAGTAAGTACTTTTTGCTTAAATGGGTGTGTTGGCTTATTCTGTATGTGAAGACCATCAACTTAATACCACAATTTTACTAAAATAAATAAACAACCAACTACTTCAAAAGTGAACTTTAAGATTTGTATGCATTTGGGTACATGCTACAGCTTGGGCTTATTTAAAGAGTTTCTAAAACTAAAAATCTGTCAATTAAGATGATGGACTTGTGTGTAAATTAAACTCTACAATAACAATAAGGTAATCTACATGCTGTTATTGGGTATTTTTCTACTAACGAGGAAACTGGTATGAATTTCAACCTCTGTTCATTGCCATTGTTCGACATTCGACATCCTAAGCCGAGAAGCTCTGTTTTCAATAAATTGAGCATGTTAAAGTAAAAAAAATCCCAGTTTAATATTACTAAATCGGAAGTACCTAAGATTTTTTATTATTTCAAAAATGAACAAATGTTTGTGGGTATTGCAAAATATTGTTTACAATATCTAAAATTCTCTTATCAATTTTGTTTGGTTTGTGTGCAAGCAGATTCTGGAAATTTTGAAAGTAGTTAATGCTTTTTTATAAATACATAGATTGTCTCTTGTTGTACTGTGACAAACTTAATTAGTACTACAGATTAGCTCTTCCAACAGGACTAGTTTCAGATTTCCCCAGCAAAACCATATTATGAGAATAATCTCTGTTTGTTTTTGCCATGTGAATTCCACTATAATTGATTTATTATCTTTTAATTTGGGTGGACTCAAAAAAAAGAACACCTGAAAATAGTGCTCCATTTTAATAATATTGGAAATAGTAACATTTCATAATCATCTTAAATTTAATTGTTCAACAAATAGATTTGCAAACCTTTTTCTAACTCAAGTTTTAAGTTATTGTGTTCAGTTTTGATAATTTATTGAAAAATATAAATTTATAAAAAGACATTAAATACTCTGAGCTTTTTTGTTAGATGCTGTATGTTTGAATATCTAATTTTTGTGTCAAAATGCATACTCAAATATAGATGAACTAGGAAATAAGATTGAAAAGACAAAATTGCAAGGGAGAGGAACACATGATTAAGCTTTTGCCATTGATTTTGGATAAACTTTACAATTCTTATTTTGATTAATATTATAAATGGAACATTAAAATCAAATACCTAACAATTCGCCTTTTCAACATGTTATTTTCAGTATGATAGAAGAAAGATTTGATGTTTGAGACTTGTTCAAATTCGTGAAATGTATATTATTTTGACACACAAAACACATGTTAAAACATGAGTGGGAACCTCCTCATTGTTGCTGCTGACTTATTATTTATTGTTTTAATTTGAGGAGAATGTAGAGTCAGATAAAAAATATTCCAGAGAAATAAAATGGATTATAAATATACAGTGCAAAGAATGCAACAACTTTATTTTCAATTAGAACACTTAGGGTGAAATTCAAAGTCTACACTTGAGGGTCACTCATACTCAAACTCAACTTAGTTTGAGGCGACTTTTCATATCCACAGTCATTACTCAAGTAATACTTCAATTTGAGTGAAGAAAGTTTGGCATCAACAATTGTGATTTATGAATATCCTTTAACGTTTATCTGACATCTGTTGCATTGCATTTATATTCAAGTTTGTATTCAGTTCGTGTATTAGCCTTCTGCAAGTAGTTTATCCTCAGTTTAGTTCTTTACTGTTCATATATATTTCTTATTTGCTGCATATGTTTATTTTTCAAGCTAGTTATTCAATAGATAATTTAGATTCTTATTTTCAATTTTTATAGTAGATATTATTTCATTAAAGTTCATTATTTCTTAGGAAAATAGAAAACAAAAGAAAACTCTCTTCGTCCAGCGAAAAACTAGCCTTAAGTGAGCTGGTTTGTAAATATTCTTTTATTGAAAATAAAAAAAAAATTGTGCTAGCTTAGCTGGGAAGGAAAAGGCATGGGTGTCACTGGCACACAAGTTTAATTCAAGCGGAGAGCATTGTTTCGTCTAAAAAATGAATTGATTTAATAATTTTGCTTTTTACTACACCAATAAGATTACTAACCTAGGTAAACAATAAACGTAAGCATTATCATCATCTATTTAGTTTACAAAATCAATAAAATCATCCATCATACTAATTTTCTTGAAAAATTCGAAACTTTAGCAGACAAATAACAACCAAACAAAATTTTTATATTGAAAAATGACAGTGTGAGGTAGGTACAAACGTGGTTTATAGGTTAGAAATCGTCACTCAAGGGAGCTGGAATCTGTATTCATATTTCACTCAAGTTACACTCAAACTCAACCTCACTTTTCGCCTGTTAAGTGTCTCTGCATACAATAAGGATGAGTGAAGATGAGTGACCCTCAAGTGTCGACTATGAATTTCACCCTAACTGTATATTTACAGACAAAGGAAGTAACAAAACTCTTCTGTTCTAATATCGTATTTTTTTCAATAGGAAGGATTAATCCAACAAGTGCCCTGCAAAGTTTTCATCGGAAGATGTACAGAAGATTTGACCGCTGATGATTTGAGAGATTATTTTGGAAAGTTCGGCGAAGTCACTGACGTTTTCATACCAAAACCGTTTAGGGCGTTTAGTTTTGTTACATTTTTAGATCCTGAAGTTGCTCAGTCATTGTGTGGAGAAGATCACATAATTAAAGGTACCTAGTCTTCTACCTATTCACTTAACATTTTAATTGAACATTTTGTTATTAGGTGTATCTGTGCATGTCTCGAATGCTGCTCCTAAATCAGATACACGAGGAGGGAGTTATCGCGATAGAGGGTCTAATGGACCACCAAATCGAGGAGGAGGTAGTGGACCTGGGGGACCTGACGGTTCTGGAGTGTATACTCAGAGATACAACGGCGGCGGACCAAATCAAGGAAGTTGGGGTAATCAAGGCGGACCTCGTGGTAATCTTGATATGCCTAATTTGCAAGCTCTAGGTGAGAAATGTCATGTTTGTTAGTTTTTATTTATTGAATGGAGTTTAAGAGCAGTATTTATAGTTGAAATGTATATATTGTCTTTAGTCTTAGAAGAAGCCCTTAATATTTAAAGTCTTCTCTATATTATTGTATAATCTCCATCGGTTCTTTAGGCCAATCGGTATGGGTCATTTTAGATCAAAAGTACAAGTAATTAGCAATACGGCTGATTTTTTTGTGATAGGATTTTTTTTCATAAGATGATCTTAAAAATACGTTTTGACTATAATACAGCGTTAAGCAATACAATAACTGATCATGGAATAATCTTTATACAAACATTTAGGTACTTTTTTAGTGGAGCTCCTTAAACCTGCTTCCTATTTCACGAATTCAAATTCCTCTAGTTCAAAATCTAACGTAACAAAGATGCCAGGTAATATGTTTTATTGTCATTTCATTTTGTTTATAATTTCCAGGAAAAGCAATTTTTGGTATAACTCATAATATTGCAATATAATAATAGTTTACTATTATTTTTTAGGATATAGTAATTTACGAGAGGAGTGGATATAAAAAGGAACTAATGTTTAACTTTTTTTTTTAAATTGAATGTTGTATTACAAGTTAATATAAAAATATTCTAAGTAGTTATATTATTTTCTAAATCGTCGATAAAATAATCAACGGCCTCTGAAGTTTTCATAGGCATCATAGGTAACCAAAGTTGTCCCATAATTGATTTTTTGCTCCCGAAAAGTTTACCAGACCTCAAATCCCCATTCCTCCAGGCCGTTTGTCCAACCACTGCATCCACTGTAGATTTTATTGAAATCCTTATCAGTGAAGGAGAAATATTTTTATATAGGCATAACTGGTCAAGGACAACAAGGCAACAACCAAGGAAATTGTAACCCATTAGGAATGGGTTTAAATGCTCTTGGTGCTCTTCCCATGAATCCCGCTTTGGTCGCAGCTGCTCTAAACCAGGCTGGATGGGGATTAATAGGCAATCTCCAAAATCAGCCCGAACCGAATTTCAATCAAGGATTTAACAATGGACCTAACACCGGAACTCGTAAGTAGTGTATAAGACTCGCACTCTATATATAATGTTGTGTATTTATTTTGGAAAAATAACATGTGAAACTTTTAGAGAATAATCAAAACGGTGCGGGTCGTGGTGCTAATAATCCAGGTTTTCTCAATTGGATGAACCAAGGAGGAGGAAACCAAAATAACCCAGATGGAGGACAGTGGAACAGGCCGCCGCAACAAAATCAAGATTCCAAAGGATTTTTGAAATACGATTAACTCGTGCTCGTTTTTAAAGCTTTAAGAAATGTGAGTATCCATTCTTAACATTATTATATATTTTGTGTAATATAATAAATGAAGAAGTGGCTGCTCTTAGATTGATTTGTATCTTTTCTGAATCGAATTAAAGTCTTCTAGAACTACTTGAGTCTTCTAGTTTTAGTAGGATTTCTCATACAAGATGGTTCATTAGAACTACAGAGTTGATTATCTGTTAAAAGATAACTATTTATAGTAAAAACTGACTTTGACAGATCTGCGAAAAGAATCTGTGTAAACCAAAAGCTGTTAGACAAAACAAAAGAAATTAAAATCATTTAAATGAAGTTAGGGCCCGATGATTCATTATTTTGCTCAGCTCTGCCAGTGAAGGTTTCAAATCTTCGGCACTTTTTGTGATTCAAGTAGTAGGTAGGTACCCTATGGTTGTTTTTTGTCAGAATAAGAGTTTTTGTAGGCAGTCTCGATCTAATCTGGAAGCATGCTAAGTATTTCAGTGTTACCCAACTATCAGAGAGTATAAGGATTTTTTGTCCTATCGACCTCATTTTCTTCGTGTCAATTCCCATTGAGTTCTAACCTACAGTATGCGAAAACTCTTTCGAGTCCATTCCATTTACACAAGCACCACAAGGAAAATATGAGAAAAACTGCTTGAAAGAGAGAGAAGAATAATTGTGGGCGTATCTAGCTCATCCGAGGTTCATCCATTTGAACTAGATACGTCCACAATTATTCTTCTCTCTCTTTCAAGCAGTTTTTCTCATATTTTCCTTGTCGTACTTGTGTAAATGACAAAAGAGACTGTTCTATCAATATTAGAACTGATTAAGGATTCACTTGACTGTGGAACTGCTGCTTCACCCTGCATCAAAGCCTCCTCTTTTGATTTCCAGGTTGCCCCATCCGTTTTTTATTTTCTATTACATTTTTATGTTAATTTGCAATTTGTAGAAGCAAATTTCTCTTCTCTGCTGTGAAATTGCATCCTCTCTTCTTAGCAGTACTAGTACTTTCCATTTTTCACTTTGCTCAAAACCCAAGTAAATTTGACACAACACCACAACGAAATTAAAACACAACAACTCTACCGAATAAAGTGAGGTTATGGAATAGACCTTAACCTCTAGATATCGACCTATCTGCCGGATTAAGTTATCCTGTTGTTGATAAACCGACCTTTCCAAAATAACTGGTAGTTAAGCATTAACTGACGGATAAATTGCTATTGATAAACCGGGCCTCAGCTGACGGGATGCTGCCTTTCAACTGTTGAGCAACTGCAGCAATTATTTGCGCTATTTTACTCATTTATTTGGTCATATTTGGCGCTGTCAAAGTGTGGGTTGAGCTACGTAATGTTGCTGCCAACATGTTTTGAGCTTCGTTACAATTGTTGAGCCCGACTGAATCGCTCATTGTTTCTTCAATCTTTACATGCATAGTTTGAAGCGAGGTCCAGTCTATATACAGCCAGAGCTAGTAGCAAGGACACTTATAAGGGGAATCTTTACTATACAAATTTGAGTGTTTTAATTTGAAAATTCTGTTAATTGTGTTTTTCATTTCAGCACTTATACATAGAGGATGGTACATAGTCGAAATTATGTTCCGTTAATTGAGCAGTAATAGAATTATTGTTTAAAGCGAACCAACAAAACCTCTAAAATATCTAATGAGTTATAAGTGTTTTTTTATACAAATAAACTTTGATAAAGATTGGATCGGGTAAATGTGGAATGAAAGTTTGATTTTTAGAGGTTTTGTTTTATATATTTATAAATATTAAAATACTTTTTGTTATAATGTGTGTGTTTTGAGCATTACAAATATTGCAGCATGAACTAGTAGATTGCGTGTGTATACCATTAAAAAAATTTAAATGAATGTGAGAACAGGAGAGTTAGTTTTTGTACAATAACATATTTAATGTTTTAAGACAGTTATACAGAGACTATGCCCTATAAAAATATAAATAATATGAAGTGAATTTTCAGTTTTTTCTTTTTACCCTTTTCTCATCTGTCAGCGCCTATGCTCACCAGTGGCGGCTCGTGAACTTTTTAAGAGAGGAGGCTGGACATAACAAATATTCAGCTAGTTAATTTAACCATCGCGCAGCGACCGTACCAGCTGCTTCAGTGACAAAATTGATTGTTGCCCAGCAAAAACCAACGTGGAGGTATGGAGTTTCTCTTGTCAAAAAAATTTTTTTGTTCCAATAATTCTCCTCCTTCGAGAAGCCGCCACTGATGCTCACATAATCCATCATGTTGCTAGTAAGTTTCTGCCTGTAAGATATAAGGTGTAAACAAATACGGAATTGATTTAAAAAGTTTTATTATAATTTCTGTTTTTTTTTATACAAATTAAAAATTCTTATACGCTGAAATAGTTTATTAAATAAAAAATAAATTGGAGCCTCCAGCGATACAAAATGAAGAATTGATTCGGTTTCGCTTAAAAATGTAGTAAAAAAAATGTTAGATTTCAAAAAGCTGTATTGCCGATTTTATGTAAGTTTTGTTCCTTAAATTTAAAAAAGGATTAAAAAGCGAGAAAAGTTTTACAATTTAAAGAAGAGAGGCGAGAAATATTTAAAAATAGGCAATACTCAACATTATTAATATTGTCAAACATAATTAGTATTTTGATTGAACAAAAAATAGTTGCCTATTTATTATTTAATACTTATAATTTAATAATTTTTGTAATTAGAAATATATTTCAATATGCACTTGAAAAAAAAAAAAGAAAACTACAACCTATTAAATAACTGGTTGTTAAGTGTTGACAATAATACTAGATATGAGGTAAGGAAACAAATATGAAGAGTGCTCTTGAAAATAAATTTTCAAAAAAAAATATATTTTACATTCGGCAGATGTAGTAGATGAGGCAGGAGTATCGATAAACGTTCAATTTGTTGAAAACTCGATTTTCAATTTACCCTCATCGGATTCAACGAATTCCCTGGGAAAAAGCCTCACTAATGAGTAGGTACCTGGAAAATCAAAACATATTTTCTCCACCCTGGTGGATTTGACCTCATCTACGGCTAAGTTCAGCTGGGTTTTACAATTTATCCTGTGATGTAAGAAATTACCGAAAACTTACGTAAATATAAAACATTTTCATACCCAGGAAGCACAAATTATATAAATATCGAATAGAAGGTACGGCTACGTTAAACACCTCAAGGTAATATTGAAAACTACTTTTCCATCGACCCTCGTTAAACAGAAAGAGATCTAGCTGAATGACGAAGCAAAAACTTCGTTGAACTACAGCTCGAAAGTTGAGGGAAATAATTTCACCACTTTCTGCTTCCTGTTATGTTTTATATTTACGTTATCAGATTTGTGGAATGTTTTATTTAAAAAGAAATCTAAATTGGAACGCAACCCCTTAAAACTGAGCAAAATGCGTTTAACCTTATGAAAATATACAATAATATTTTATAGTAAAATATAAATAATAAATCTTTGGAGTGAAACAAGGTACAATCCTCGTTAAGTGTGTAGACAACAAAAATATAACTAGGGAAATTTACAGGACGATTCTGAAATTATTAATAAATATTCCAACATAAAACGATATTCAAGTGTCCTTATTAATGGGTTATTAAAATATTCAAGAGTTTCAAATGGTTGAACACATATATCAGTTTCGAACCAATATGCAGGATGTCCAACATTTTTTTATGGGATACCCTGTATATTTTTCCGTTTATTATTTCTGTAGTAAATATTCGGTCGACACTTAACTACAATCTGAATTCGAAACAATTTCAGAAAGATCCTGTAAAAAAATTCATCTTATTCTAATTAGTCACCGCTGACTGTTCATTGTGATTTTGATTATTTTGAATATCTTCGCTAAAGTCGTCGCTACTGGACCGAATATCACCGTCCATTTGTCCGGCATTCAATGAATTATGAACAATTTTTAATATCAGATAAGTCCAGATGCAATGAAGGACTAACAAAAGGATCAGAAGACCGTTGAATATGTAGTAGGCCGGAAACATCGGTACTATTTTTGGAGCCTCGATAGACGTACTGAAAATAAGAAAATTATTTATTCATGACGCCGAAACTGACAGTTGAAAGCAAAATGTTCTATCTTCCAAACGCATTTTAAAACTTTGATAAACTACATAAAAATTAATTGATAACACGCTTTACTCAGAGGACATTTTCTTTGCAGGAAACTGTAAATAAAGTAGATAATTCATAACAATTGTTGTAAATCAAAGAGGTAAAAGAAAAAGGAGGTAAGTTAAGCGTGGTAGTGATTTAACCAACTTTCGCCATATTGAGAAGCCACATTAGTGAATAGTGACATTAGTCATCAATTCTTGTGTCAACATAGATAATCTTAATATACTGAAATGTGTCAAATTGAAAAGCCACGTTAAAAAATGTTGATTTTCAGTATTAGAAAGGTTATTTATGAGTATAAGTATAAATTTAAGTTTATATTGAGTTGTCCAATAGTGTTATAAAATTTTTGAATGTACCAAAATCTGATATCAATTCTCTAACAACAAAAAGTACAACCTTAAAAAGATAGATAGATAGTTTATTTCCATTTAAAATCTTTACAATTTTATGGAAAGGGGGAGAACAATAAATAAACCTGTTTACAATGATAAAATAAATATTAGTTATTTATTTATAATAGAGGCTCTGAGTTTTAGAACATACCAAATATAGCTAGCTATTGCTTTAGCTGAATTTATTGTAATATTAGCTGCGGCATTGATATCGGCTAGGTAATTTAAGGTGGATTGTTTCATACTACAATATATTGGACAATCAAAAAGTATGTGCTCAATCGTTTCTAACTCCTTATGGTTACAAATTGTGCAGATTTCATTAGGGTTTATCTGATAGGTACAGCCTTTGTACGTAAACTTTAAGGATGTATTACATAACCGAAGTTGCGCGATAGTTCTTGTAATTTGGATGGGCATTTTTAGGCACAGAGAAATATCTAATTTCAGAAGTTTATTTTTAAATTTAAGTAAGAGAGATTTTCTATTAATCTGTAAAAAGCGAAGGGAGAGATTATTCCAAGTAAGATTGGTATCAATGAAAGTTAAAAGAGCTTTTACTTGAGCTGCCCAGTTGTACTTGCTATCACATTCAATTAGATGCAATTGACGGAAGAAGCACAATTTGGGGTAACGGAAGTCATCAATCATAAGAATTTTCGTTAACCAGTTTAACGTCCATTTAAATATGTTATATAAGATTTTGCTTTTACCGCACTCTACTCTAACTATATAGCTGGGTGTTTGCACTGGTAACATAAGGATACGTTTTAAAAATTGAACTTGGACTTGCTCAAGAATATCAGCATAACGAAGGTCCCAAACAGAAATACAATTGGACATTGTGATGCAAACGAGAGTTTTTTGTTTCCCCTAATTGAATAATTTAATATACGCCTCTGGTTTGTTTACGAAAGTCGGCCATATTCAGAAGCCACTTTGGTAGATTAGTCTTTATACTGTTATGTTCTCTCCTCTTTCTTTTTTACCTCGTTGTTATAAATGTAGTTTCTGTAAGCTTCACAGAAATTTGATGAAACTTTTTTCACTACCAACATTAAATTATGCATTTTATGTTCACGTACAGTGTATGTTGTGTACAGTTTCGTTATCTAAATCATTGCCAACCCAAAAGAGCGTAAAACTTGTTGCCTAGATCAACACACCATATTACGTCAAACGAGTTTCCTATACCCAAGTGCGTATATGAACGTTGTAGTACCCAATCACCCTACCTAACATATTTATACTCTTAGTTCATAGATGGCATCCGTAGTATTTTATACATAAGACAATAAAGCTTCAACCACTATGTATAAACTTTGTATTTACTTTTACTGATTTTTGTTGGAGGATTTATAGTGAACACAAAGTATTGTAGTTTAGTGACCTACTTCTTTTATCAAAAGCAAACTTGGGATGCATTCAAAGACTTTTCAAACAAATTACGTAAAACAAAGTAACCGATAACATTATTTGAATAAGACTGTTAGTGTATGTTTTCTGTAACATGCAGTGTGTTGTTTGTAAAAGCATTGAATAAAGAACGTTCATAAAAAGTATTATTCAGGGGTATCAATAAAAATGAATAAAGTATAGTTTAAATTCAATTTCAATGATAAAATTGTGAGTAAATTAGGGACATGTTCAGTTGTATTTATTAACAGGACTACTTTATTTACTATAAGTATGAAAAGAGTTCATGTAACTCATTATTATCAGGCATTTAAATAATTGGAAAATAAACTATTGTTACTTTACTTTGCCTTGGAAACTTAATCAACAAGGTAGTTACGATAATAAACGGAAACGATAAAATAAAAAAAACGCGGAACTAAAAGATAACAAATTTCATAACGAATAAATTTTTGGCGACATGGAAAAGAACAAGCGACGAAAAACAATTACACTTTATCTCGAATAAGTGCAGATTCCAAGACAATATTTAATCAAATGTGTTCTAATATTGACAATAGATATAGAATGTCAACAATTTATTTCTAACAATAAGAAGTGTATACAAAAGTTATCTAATAGAAATATTTTACACAATTTTTTTTGAATTAATAGAAGAATAAAATGGGGTTTATGTCGGTCCAAATATATATTATGCAGTGTTTCAAAAAATTATACATGACATTATGATTATGGATGTTCAAGAGAGAACAAAATACTTCTCCTGCATGAAACATCTAGACTTGATACACTCTCCGGAGAGGGGAATATAACATTGCCTCTCTGTTGTATTGCTTTTACTCACAGAATGGTTGTAAGGAAAATTATTATTTGCGTAATATTGTTTACTCCATCAGTTCGTTTGAATTTAAGTAATATCTATTCATTTACTGACTAATAAATTTTCAAATTATGAGAGATGAGTGTGGAAAATAAATAAATAACTCTATAATTGTCAGACTGTTTTTACGATGAAAATTAAAAATGTTTACAGCTACTAATTAGGTAAAAAATAAAAGTTTTGTTATCCAAAATACGATTATCTTTAGTTGGGGTATATTATCGGTCCATTAGGATCATTTTTGCATAAGGTGATTTACACATAGATGTCATAAAATTGGTTCTACACTTAGTAGTTTTTTTTATTGAAAAGATTCTTGGACAAAAAACATTATAACACAACATTAATAACAGTTTATTTTCAAATTAAATGAGAAATATCCAATCAATTCCAGAAATGCTTGGAAGAATTATAAAAATGTAAATTGGCTACATAAATAAATCAAATCTTAAAAAATTCAAGATGATTTTGAAAAAAAAGTACTGCCTCAAAGCTCCTCAAAGAGCAATGTCGGTCTCGGATGCTAATATTTTCTAGAGATAGGCAGATACCGTGTGTCTTTTGTGGTTTAAAGATACGATAGTAATCCTTATATCCCTATTAGGGTGTATTCATTATTTCAATAAAGCAATATAGATGTTCGCAATGATAAAAAACATGCAAAAATCTTATGTTTTGAATGGTAGACCTTAACTGTCATTCTTTTCAGAAAAAAAAACACTTTTTGTTGGTCACACTGACAGACAGAGCTCCTATATTGGACGATGCTATGAAGAGGTCCGGTCGACAAGCTTGATGTCTGAATGTCTCTCCAAACATGGGTGGTGTGGAGGAAGTAGTTAAGTCGTGGGATTATAAGCGGATCTTAATGTTAAAAATAAAGGCAATTGTGGTCAAAGGACTAACGGAAGAGGTGCCTTACTTTAATTAAATTTCATCATAAAAAACAGATACCTGCCAAAATTTGCGGCCGGTTCTTGTACTAACAGTACATCCACCAATGTAAAAATTGTATTGGATCCGATCCTTTCCTGTATAGTATTAACATATGGTGTCCGAAACACATTAATTTTAATACCTTAATCTAATATTTGGCTTATCTTTGTACTCGAAATTCCAATCAAATTATTATTAAGCATCATTTTTTTTTTCAAAATCATCTTGCAGTAAAGGAACATTAATCTATAAGAAAATATTTGGCTAATTGTTTTTATTCGCAATCATCGGAACTTGATCGTGCATCCCCTTCCATATGGCCGGAAAGAACAAATTTGTTAACGATTTGCAAGATAAAATAGGTCCACACGCAGTGTAACGTTAATAATATTAAAAGAAGACCATTAAAGACATAATAACCCGGAAACATCTGTACATAGACTCTTGCATCTATAGCCGTACTGTAAATTAAAAAAAAAAATCCATTTTATTTGCTTGTGTATTTTCTAAATTAACAGTCGCTATATAGTCCAGTAAATGAAGGAGGAAAAAAAGGCAAAGTCAACATAAATTACGCCCTATTTTCATCTTCCGGTTGGAAGTTGCATTTGGTACCTCAATAAACATGAGACAAAGTTCTGCATGAAAACGCGTGCGAGGGCGGAGAAAATGGCCCCAAAAGACCAGAAAAATAGGTTTTCAGTCAATATCTCCTAAAATATGGCAGTTAGAGATTTTCGGTTCAGATAAAAATTGAAGTTCAGGTCATTTTCTACAAAAATGGTCCCCATGCTTTTTTTCAAACATTAATATTTTCTGCGAAAAAATCGGGTTGAAATACCGGAAATTTTGAGACTTGTGAAATATGCAAGTTTTGTACAAAATTTGAGCTGGGGGGTGTTGGATATCCATTATTTTCAATGTTTTGGATTGTGGAAACAATAGTAGATGGCGCCACAACATTTTACAGATTGGGAAAATCTTCGGTGCCATAAATGAGAAACCCTGTAACCAGACACTTTTGATGGATATTCATCTTTCCGATGGTCTTGTTTTCCTCTCATATGAGGCCTCAAGATATACTTATTAGGAAAACGGGCTATAAGATTAATTCTAGTGAGGTGGACCTCACCAGTGGACCTGAATCTAGCAACAATCAGCTTTGCACATGTGGCAAAAAACTGAAGTTCATTAGGCTTTTGGTAAGGAAAACTGAAAATGCCTCAAGAGTGAAGAATATTTACCCATAATACTCAACAACAATTTCTTGCAGATTCTCCGCAAATTTTTGCAAATTTTTTTGCAACCAGACTGATTGAGGTTTTTGGAATAACGAGTTATAAACGTTCTCCATGTTTCATTTATTATAGAAAAATATATTTTTTTTCATTTATTTATTTATTTATCAACGGGACAACCTAATATAATGATACAAGAATAATACATTATAGACTAAAATATTACATAGAAAATTTTTAACAAAAGTACAAGAGATTCGCGAGTTAATTGTCCGTGAATTGATGAAAAAAGTATATAAAAATACATTGCAATTATGACATAAATCTGTTCGTCACCAGTCATCATCTGATTCTTGGTCAAGAACTTCTTCTGGGTCTAGAGCTTCCTCTAGCTCTACCCCGTCAACAACTTCTTCTGAGTCTACAGTTTCCTCTAATTCTACCTCTTGGGATAACATATTATCGCTGTCTTTATAATTCGAACACTAGCGTGACTCACACGAACTACAAATAGATGAGCAGACGACACGAGCGCCACGTAGAGCACACGCGCGGCGAACGACGGAGGAACGAAAGTAATAAATTATAGCGTATACATTTAGATATACTGGTTTTTCCCCGGGGTATAAAAGGTATGACTTATATACATCGATGGAAAGGTGGGAATTCCCCCATTACACTAGTTAAGGTGTTAAAATGTTGGAAATAAAGAGCAGGGAGAAAAAAACCACCAAAAAAAGTGCGTTTTTTCCTTGAGCCCGCGTTTTCTAATTTTATTGAAAAATGGACGACTTCGTCAAAAAAAGTAATAACACAATCGAAAGGTAGACATTCTTAGCTTTCAAATGATATATCATAGAGACCAATCGGATCATGTATAAATTTTTAATTGATGGTTGTTCACAAAATTTCCCCGCGATCTAAAAACAGCAAAAATTTGGAATTCAATAGACAACGATTAAATGAAAATTAAAAAAAATTAGGGTATACAAATTTCAGGGATGACAAAGGACCTTATGAGGACCCATAATCAAGAAAATTTTGAGTTAATTAGTGCAATACAAAAATAGGAACAAATTCCAGGCGAGGTCAAAATTGCCGGGGAGCAGAAAGTTTGACCCGTGTTCTGATAGGGCCAAAAGAGTCAAACGTGACTCAATTCACAGGGTATGATGTCCCCCCGCTGATGTGTAAATACACGGACTGTGCTCTCCGGCATACAGCACAGAAGCTCATTATTCGAGGTGCGCTTGGTGCCGTTTTTCTCGAAACCGGTCAAATTTTCGAGAAAAATCATAAGGACCATTTTTGTAGAAAATTAACTGAACTTCAATTTTTATCTGAACCAAAAATCTCTGCCATATTTTAGGAGATATTGACTGAAAACCTATTTTTCTGGTCTTTTGGGGCCATTTTCTCCGCCCTCGCACGCGTTTTCATGCAGAACTTTGTCTCATGTTTAATGAGGTACCAAATAATGCAACTTCCAACCGGAAGATGAAAATTTATGTTAACTTTTTTCCTTTATTTACTGGAATAATATACAGCAGCGGAAAGCGTTTTGAATCGCACGGCAATGTATTTTTGAGAGAACTATTTAGGCGAAGCATTTTGTACAATTAAATATAGTCTGTTCGTACTTAAACTAAAGTGAGTTAAACTCCAATGTATCTCGCCGAAATGTGGCATATGCAGAACCAAGAATTTTACAATAACGATTTTGAGATGGTTATTGTGACTGTACGTAGATTATTAAATTAGAGCCTGTATTTACGACAGTAATAGCAGATGAACTATCAAAGAGGGGGACTGAAATACCTTTCTGGGGGCCTGAACCTTTTGCGGAATCAGTCCCAATATTCGAAGAAATAGGTAAAGCCGAGAAAAAGATCTGACCATTGGAAAGATCTAGTAGGGCTTATACAATCAAAGACTCTTCTGGGTGACTACAACCTGTTGAAATCAAATGAATGCATAAGTCAAAGTAAAACTGCGCTAAGAGTTTTAACAGGGATCCTAACGGGACATTGTCGCCTGAATGGGCACCTGAAAAAGCTCAAAATAGTGAAGGAAGAAGAATGCAGATTTTATGGCATGGAAGAAAAAACCTCCATCCACATACTTTCCAGCTGCACAGGACTTCAGAATCCTAGAGCACAGCACCTGGGAGATTAATGGATAGAAGAGTAACATTTACCTAAGTTGAAGCCTGCAGATATCCTAAAATTCCTCCAGGAAATGGGACTAAAGCAACTACTAGTTTCTGAGACTCTCCTCAAAAACTGAGTAGAAGTAAGGGGACACAATAGATCTTTTAGGTATCAGTGAATGTCACCCCAAAATACATACATACATACAGGACAGTAAGTAATTAGTTATGACGATTATGCCGTCAGGCTGCATTTTGGGGGACAGGGCTTCATACCAACATGAATGATGCAAGAAAAAAACCAACTGCAGACAGTTGTTCATCCGATAACAATAGCACAGTATCGTATCTTACCCGTTTCTTCGAAAAGATAATGCCTAATAGTATGATTATTTTATAACTGATATATTTAGTTTTAGTATTTGTTAATTAATTTAACTTAATAAGTAATGAAATCAGTAATATTAACATTTTTTAATTAAAAGAATACTCAATGACATTTACATTTCGAGTCAAAAAAACTACTGTCAATCATAATGAACTTTTTAAAACAAAAGAAAAAATAAATAAATTTCGCGCGATGATCCGACACCGCACAGGCGCAAAAGTCTGTGAGGCGTTAACAGTATTTCAATTTTACCGACTACGGATCTCTTTCTATTTAAAAAGTCCGAGTCAACGAAATATTGTGAAATTTACTGTATCATTATTTATTTTTGCAGAGAATTGAACCTGTTATTTCGAGCTTATAAACATCCTTAGATAAATGGTTTACGACCGGTCAACCATAACTGATTCTCCATATGAGGGATGGTATTATCGGGGTTGGTAAATTGCGAACATCGGTCAGTTTGTAGCCAGGTATACCCAAAATGTTTCTTTCTCATAGGTAAATTGCACACAAGTGACCCTAAAGAGGGTCTAGGTGAATGGCATACAACTTTCTACCGATTCCACGAATTTTAAAAGTTATCAAAGATTCAAAGGATTATCCCCTAATGACTTTACGATAACAATTTGAGGCGTAGGTACATAGATCAGTTTAGTTTTGCATTTACACTTCGATCAACGGGTTTGGGCCTGGGTTTTCTTGTTTTTTTTTTTAGTTTTCTATTTCTTATTTTATGATATTTTCATGGACTAAAGATACAATTTGACCGCTGTGCGCGATGAATGTAATTTTACATATTTAATCGCAATTTTCAATTTTGATCAACTTTTTTCAGTAACATTTTTCGATATTGTCAAATTTAAAGGTACTTTTCTCTTGAGTGAAACTAATATTTTTTGACAAACCTCGTATACAACTGAAAATTTTTATATTTGATGAGTGTATTCCAGGTTTTAGATAATGCGGAACTTTTTATGAAGAATAACTTTTCTTCCTAAAATTAATAATAAAAAAGTTTTCCATATGATTCCAACTTAGGGAGACATATTGTATATTAGTTGGTATATTTAGTATATTTTGTTGGTACATTTTCGAAAACTCGCTTCAGTAAGCTATAGTAAAAGATATGGCAACAGCTCGCTGTTTTGAGATGACAAATGGTTATTAAAACAAATAATACCCAATTTATATGCAGCTTTTTGTGCGAGGAAAATAGATTTTATATGAAAAGCAATAGGCAATGTTTAGTGCATCTTCAAGCAAAAAATATCTGTTTATAAATTTAAAAATTAAAAATAAACGAAGTACTTACTTCCTGATTATCCAAAACGGGAATATTCCTATTCTTGTTACTATCCACAGGATTGTAAATAGAGCAAATATCGCATCACAAATTTTTTGATACCCGGAGTATTTCGCCATTTTGGCCGCCTATAAAATTTAATGTTCATTAAATAATTTCAGAATCAAATCTGTCAATAAAACATAATGGAAACTGTAATAATCTTGTATGTGTACCTAGAAGCTGGGTAATAAGATGTAATTTTGTATTATCAAATTGTAATTATAGTTTTAAGAAATCCCTTGTTTCAGTTAGTTTTTCCCAAACATGGGAAAGTAACGTTACAGCGGCGTTACTTTGGGAAAAATAGATACAAACTTCTATAAAAATGTGAATAATAATATTATAAGGAATATCTATTTCCAAGAATAGAAGTTGTTATAGTCAAATGCAGTTTTATCATGCGGGTCATACGATTTTGTTTTCTTCTATTGCGTTTAATAATAACTTCCAAATAAAATCCGTAAGATGAATAAGACAGACTTATGCAATTTTGACGGGAGAGAAAAGGATATGTATTTAGTTCTTAGCGATTCTAAAAAGTCTTTCACCAGCGAAGTTTTTATTTAAATGTCAGTTATGTTACTTAAAAGAAGTTGCGTCAGATTGTAATATTTTTAGGCCAAGAATCTTCCATTTCACTTTGGACCATTACTTACGTACCACCCTGTATATAGTCTAGTGCTGAAGCATTTAAAAATGGTGAAAATTGAAAAGAAATAATAGTAGGTATTAGAAAAGGAAGAGAATGTAACAAAAATGGAAGGGAAAATAATTTACGGGCGATCTGAAGTGGAAAGGGGGTGACTTTTTAAGGGTAAAAACGGTTTATCTCGATTTCCGGCAAAACTACAAGGCTTATGGAAAAAAGTTAAGAGGCAAAGTTGTGGATGATGAAAAGATCTACAACTTTTATATTCATACTTTTTCCATATAACCTCAAAATTTAGGTGAAAAATTGAAAAACAAATTTTTTTTTCATTTTTATCCTTTTCTTTTCGCAAAATTGGAGGAAATCTTACCTTTCTATGCCCCAAACACACTGAAATTGATTTGATTAAAAATATATATTTTTTTTCACAATTCAAAGTGACAATATGAATAATAAGAAGCAATTTTCCGGTATTTTGCATCCTCAAGCAACAAAAATGGTACTTAATCTGATAGATCATTTCGAGAATGAATGAAAAAGTGGAAATTCGTCAACCAGTGTGCAGGTAACATCAACCATTGTATGATATAAATTATTTTCTCCGGGTATATTTGTAATCTCACATTTTGGTAACATCTGTGTCTTCTGATTTGATACATATGGTTAGTGACCTTTGAACCCGCACGATAAGAGCGCTTTGAACTAAATCTACAAGTTTACCTTAGTTTAAAAGTACACCGTACTCACATATTTATTACCCCGCTCCTAAGTATACAAACCATCAAAGAAAAAAAAATACCTCCAAAAAAATATCCGCGCTGTCGTGCACGACTAAAACTAGAGTACCAACTCTGAAAACGTTAACTACCCATGACAAACACATCAATACTATAGTAGCAATGTGGTGAATGAACATCTGCCAAAAGTCTTTACGTTTAACATCGAAAAATTGGCTGACGCATAACGACCAATAAAATGACATAGAAATCATGTAATACCACCAAATATCATCAGTAACATCTTGATGTGGAAAACCTGTCCTGAAAGAAAAAACAAATAATAAGTACAGACCACTGTACTCGTAAACATACAAACTCAATTGAATTTTTAGGATGCTCCTCTAGATGCATTAAATATATTTGTCCACTACCACCTAATAATAAGTCAATATTTTAC
>CAJUYI010000282.1:94269-106231 GCA_910591695.1 Galerucella pusilla | reverse complement strand
TCTTTTATTATTGGGTTCTTTTAATATTATTTTTGATGAATCCCATTGAATTTGATGACCCTCTTCCCAAGCATGTTTGCAAATAGCTGACTTAAAGAATTCCCTATCTTTGATATATTTTTTGTGTTCGTTTATTTGTACCTTCAATGGTCTAGATGTTTCCCAAGAAATTAAAAAAAGAGGGAATAAAGTTATACCAGAATGTATGCCTAGTTTAAAACTAGTTGGTTCTACGATGCTTTTTTACACCGGTATAGCAATTCTTGGAGTAAGAGTATGTCATGGTCATAAAAATATACTTTTAGTTGCCTCAAGTAATATTTTGTGAAAGTGTCTGAGACCAACTGGACACTTTAGTATCCTTAGTTAAAATTTACACCATGGACACCAGGAATAAACAGAAACTGGCTAACTCCAAACTTTGGACAGTTGACTTATTTTAAATTAATTCAAACTTCTAAGATACTTGAAATTACCTACATATTATTAGATTACCTAGGAATGCTAAACATTATTAATAATTACCTTGCAAAACTTTTTTTTGGATTAACGCTTTAACCTGTCAAAAATTTAAATATTTTATGTGAATTTTGTTAATTATTTATTTTTACCATTATCATACATACAAATAATTTATAATAGTGAGAACATGAAGAGAAGACATTTTTTTAGTGGCATTTGAACTTACATTTGACATTTAAAATTAAAAATAATTGACAACAAATTTTATTGCCAAATTTTGAGATCTAACTTATCAAGTAACAAACAATTTTTAAATATCTTGTTTCAATATCATTAACTATGTTATATGATAAGATGTGGTGCTACAGATTAATATTGAAGGTGATATAAAATCTTGAGTTAAATTGATAAAAATAGGTGTCTGTGATATTTTTCAACTTGTCATAGTATTATACAATGTGACAATTTTGGAGTTGTGCCAGTGAAAAATGCATATATTGATGTGCCACCACATTCACAAAAAGACATATCATCTCTAACTTGAAACTTATCCACTGGAGGCAGAAAAGGAACTATTTCTTTGTACCTACATTATTATATAACCTTGACATAAATTTGTAAAATAAATACAATAAGAATACTTATAAAACTACAAATACAATAAAAAAATTTAAAAAAGCCAAAGGCAATGTCTAAACTACGATCAAACAATGGAAATGTTATGTAAAAGATAATTGGGGTTATACACAATGTACAAATAAGTAGTTCAGTTATTGCCGTAAGTGATATACTACTTTCCAATCACTTGTTGAACTGCAAGTTTTTATAGTTTACCCTAGTAGGAACAATATTTACTACTAGTTAAATGTTGTTTTGAGGGTTGCAAATGATAAACATGTTTTATTCCATTAAGATGCAATTACTTACCAGCATTCGTTTATATTCCACAACCAAGGTTTATCCCATAGTATTGTCAACCCATAAATGAAACTTAAGGAGTAGTACAGACAACGCCATGAGTTTTCACAAAATTTAACTAAAGTTGATGGTTTATTCTGTCCTTTCCGTAACCGCAACCATCTCTCAACTTGTCTTTCACTCATATCTAATTGTTTTGCAAGTCCTTGTATCTAAAATATACGTTAATTAAAGCAATCTTCAAGCTGTCTCTACTTTATTTGATGAACAAACCTGTTTATGTTTCCATTTTTTTGATTGTATATAAGCTTTTTCCAAAGCTGGGATATCTGGAGTCTTTTTAGGTTTACTATTCTTTATGCCTATTGATAAGGCAACAGGAGCAAACCAATATCTATGAAACAAAACAAATTTAATAAGTCGATTAATAACCTTAATAACCCTACTTACTTTTCTAGTATATACCGTAAAAATAACAGTACAAATGCCATCGGCAAAGGATAAAATAAATGTTTGGAGTTGGCATGACGAACATTAGGGTCTGCATCTGGAGCTATGTCTTTCCAAGTCGTATTAGGGGGTAACCAAATGTGTTCACACCAAAAGGTATCCATAAAAATTTGATAATAGTAGGCCATTTTTATTACTTGGTTCTAAATTATGTATTAGTAATTATATTGAAATACAATATTCATACTATGAACACGCCTGTGTTTTAATACTACTTATAATTTAAAAAAAAAATTACCAAACTACACCCCTCCGGTTCATGTCATTTTGAATGACGTAAAATACCTTGATAGTGACAAGTGACTTATATTCATTATCACATGATCTTTTTGGTCCGTATTTATCTTTGGTTAGTAGTTGGGCGGTCCGTATATATCAGAGATCATAGTGTAATCGTGTAATAATACCATAGACAAAATAATACTTAAAATATATTATTCAGAATTATTCTCCAACGAATAATACCATTGTCTAATATATATTATATTAGACAATGATAATACTATACACTAGTATACAGTAATGATCAGAGATAAGTAACATGTGCTGGGACTCTGCACATTATAGAATTCTACGACTCTATTCACATTCACACGTCTTTTGTTGACGATTTCTTCATTAAAATAAAATAAAAGAAAACTTGTCGGCAGTATCTTTCATATTTATTTTACTATGCCTCTGTCTATGCCTTTTGTCTGTGATTCTTCTGCTCAATGCATATAGTGGTTTCATACTTTAAATAGTAAGGGCCAGCGAGTGTCCACCAAAGATAAAGAAGATATTTTTAATTTTTATTTACCTTTTCCATTGACATAAAATATATACATTTTAATTTTTTTATTTGTATTTCATTATTGATTGATTATTTTTTGTGAAATGGATTCAAACAGCTTTAAAGTATGTAGAACTTGCCTAGGCAGAGTAAGGCAAAATGAATCTATCAGTATTTCAACTGAGGAGGACAATGCTGTTGCGTCAATTTTAGAAATGTTAAGTTTCACTATTCCTGAAATGGTTGGTAATTTTGTTAAACCTAATATTATAATGTCTAACGAGTAAACAATTCTATTTTTTAGAATTTGTATCTAGTAACTCATCCAGTGATATGCAAACGGTGTTTTAAATTGTTAAAGGTTTGTTTTCAGTTTAAAACTGAATGTATTAGAAGTGAAGAACATCTTCTAAAACATTCACAAAAGACACAAAATAATAATACTGAGATAAACATCGAAGAAATTCCGTTGCCTAAATTTGAAAAGCAATTAGTCAAAGACCACCATTTAAAAATAAAAAATAGAAGTAAAGGTATGTATATATTCAAGAACGAGCAGTCAGAGTAATATTCTGCTATTTTAGAATTACCTTCTATACGACAACTTTCTTGTGAGAGTTCAGGTGCAATGTTAAATCATTTAAAATGTGAAAAGTGTTATGGTTGTGAAGTTAATTCTTTGGATCCTTCAAGGCATAAAAAAGTCTCACCATCCTCACCTACATGCTATATGTGTAATAAAAAATTAAAAACCCTCAATGAAATGAGAAAACATATCATGAGTCATATAGGATTAAGAAAATGTAAAGTATGCAAAAAGCATTTCAGAGACTTATCACAACTAAAAATCCATCTAAGAGTTCATACACAAGCTAAACCATACAAATGTAACTTATGTGATAAAGCTTTTCGACAGAAACATAGTCTAACTCAACACATCTACCAACATTCTGGATCAGCAAGTGTCATGTGCAAACATTGTAATAAAGCTTTCTCTACAAAATATAATGCACAAGTTCATATGAAAAGTTGTCATAGAGTCTTGGAAAAATGTGATTTGTGTGGAGAAACCTTCCTTATAAAAAAGGATCTAATAAAACATTTGGAATCTTCAACAGATACTTGCAAAGGAGAGTATATAAATGTGGAGGTATTGTTATTATAATAAAAATGATAATAAATTGTTATGGTATTTGATAAATGTAAAGATTATAAAATCTTTATATGGTAAAGCATATTAAAAGAATATGTGATCTGATTTATATTAAGGTAGTTGCAATGGTACCATATCCTTGTAAATTTTTTATTCTTATGGTACAATAATGTAAAGCTTTTGTGGCACAAGAACTATAACGCCACAACTTATCTTAAAGTATGGTATTTACATCTTCTATTTTATAGGTTAAAGAAGAAATTGACAATGATTACGTGGAAGAAAATTTGAGTTTTATCAAGGCAGAGCCTATCATGACAGATAGTACACAAGAAGTTGTCGAAAGTAACAGTATTTTCAATGTAAAGCAAGAATTTTTATGACAGCTATTGGAGATTATTTTTAAGCAGTGTACCAAATCCTATTCGTTAGAACAATCTACATAGTATAAGATTTTTGATATTAGGTATGAACAGAGTCTTCCAGTTTTATGCAATAAATTTTGGCAGTGATATACCTAATGGTTTATATTTACAATTATTAACATGAATGTATATAATAAATTTGTTGAAATAAGAAATAAATAGTAATTATTGTTTTTTATTTATTTGAAAAAATTTCTGTATGTTACAAAAAAAAATGAAGATACTTAATTCAATGACAACTGTTTATTCTCAGTTTTTAATTTATTTAGTTAATTCTCATAAAGTATATTTAATTAAGCTTTTAAAGTCCATTGGGGCGAATACTTTATGACTCGCTTAACTTCATAAAAAATTGCTTTATTGAATATTTCCAGAAACTAGTAGTTTTAAAAAAAACTGTTGTCGAACAGGAAAACCTTTTATTATCTCTAAAGATAAAAATTGTGGAAGTCCTGCTCTGTCCAACAATTAAAATTTTTAACTTACAGGTTTCTTTTCTGTTATCTTAACCTCAACTCAAATGTAGTCGGTCGCCTTTATTTACGTCGGCAGCAACATTCTTATGATATCTACTGTTATCCTTGAAATTTGAACCTTGGAAATAAGTATTGAAAATTGATTTCAATTTCAAATAAGTAGCCTTACAGACGGTTACGTATCAGTGGGTAAGTTATATTTTAATCTTATGGTTATTTTAAGTATCAGATTGGGTATTAACTGGTAAGGTAGTTATTCTGTGGTTTAGTTTACCATTCACTTGTTTTAAACTAATCACCTCTGTATTTTAAGTTTTATTTATTAAAGTAGTGTCGCTATTATTGTAAGTTTCATCCGGATACGTATTCAATTTAAATAATTGTAATTTGATTGGATTTAAAGTTTAGAACCACCATAATTATTATGTCACATACTTAATTTGAGTTGACAATGTGACATTGATAATAATACCGTCTATAAAAAGAATGATAATATGAATACTAAAATTAGTAGAATAGCAATAGTAATTAATAGCAATGTTTTTGTTTTTAAATAGGACAAATCTGCAATAAAGGTTTTATAACCAATAATCGTAATTTTAAATCGGCTCATATTTTGTTCGAAAAGTCAGTACAGGACTTGTTTATCTTGACGAATAAAACATTCTAATTAAAATAAACGATCCCAATTTCAGAGGTCTTATAGTGAAATTGAGAGTATGAAAGTTAAGTTATTTTTTAAAAGGTCTGCTAAATGAGTACCTATAAATATTTCATATTTCTCTTAAGTTTAAATTGCATTTTTAATTATAGCTGAAATGAATGCCAGGGCTACTCAAGCAATTATATTTACGTTAGTAGGATGTATGTTGAACAATATATTCCTGGAATACATAATTAAGTAAGTATTATACCTGTCTAATTTTCATTAGGCAATACCTAACTGAATCATGGGTTTTCTCATTAGTGTGGATGATTACTTATGTATTTTATTGTCTACAATTTGGAAATTCCACCATTTGAAAGTTGCATGTTTTTATATAGTCATTACAAATATTGTTGTTGTTTTTAGGTTAGATCCAGGAGCAGGTCACTTGATAACATTATGTCAATTCCTGTTTATTGCTTTATATGGATTGATTTTTACATCAAAATTTGGGACGGTTAAACCTAAAATACCCTTTAGCAATTACATGACATTAGTTGTATTATTTTTTACTACGAGTGTGGTGAATAACTGGGCATTTGCTTTTAACATTCCAGTTCCACTACACATGATATTTAGAGCTGTAAGTATTAAATTTTTAATGTCACTGATAGTAATATTAATCGTCTCATTAATTTCATTTACAAGTGGAATGCACCGACGATAATGCGGTTTTTAAATTTTCATGTAATTCTATTTTTTGTTATCTTATTTAGAAATTGCAAAAACCATAACATTAATATTGATTAATTATTTAAAAAATGTATTTTTATTTTTTATAGGGTTCCCTAATAGCTAATATGATTCTAGGAATCATTGTATTGAAGAAAAAATATTCGTTAGAAAAGTATTTATCAGTTGTTCTTATAACTGTTGGAATTATCATTTGTACTCTATATTCAAGTAAATCTAAAGAAACGGTAAGTGCTACTGTATGTTGAATGTTATTGTTATGAACTCTAAATAACATTTCAGTCTTGTAATGGATGTAATGGTGAAACAGATGGAATCCCCGAACAAAATGCAGCAGAGGAGGAAGAAGTCTCAGCAGAATTCTTTTTCTGGTGGGTAATTGGTATACTTTTGCTAACAGGAGCTTTGCTTTTGTCTGCTGCAATGGGAATATTTCAAGAACGTTTATATCAAAAATATGATAAACATCCAGAAGAAGCTCTTTTTTACACAGTAAGTAGATACAGTGTGAACAAACATTACTATCATACACAATTACATTTATTTTTTTCAGCATATTTTACCGCTTCCTGGGTTTTTAATGTACTCAGCTAGTTTAATAGAACATATAGACATAGCAAACAAGAGTGATATGTACTCCGTACCCATAATCAATGTAACTTTACCTGTAATATGGGGGCTCTTGTTCCTTAATGTAGTTACTCAGTTCATGTGTATAAGTAACGTATACATATTAACGTCAGAGTGTGCATCTTTAACGGTTACTTTGGTAATAACTTTGAGAAAATTCTTTTCATTAGTATTTTCAATTATTTATTTCCAAAATCCGTTCACATTTGCTCATTGGATCGGTACTATAATGGTGTTTTCGGGTACTTTAATGTTCTCTGAAACACACAAGAAGATTATAAATGCAATTATGCCCCCAAAAGCGACAGAAAAGAAGAAGAACTAAAGCGTTTCTTCATTGTCAATTGACTGATTGAATTTGGTAAATTTTATACATACCTAACTACGTTATCAACGCCGATGTTTAACACAAGTTTTCCATCCATTGACAACAGTGTTATTTTTTTGTGTTTTTTAATGCAAATGTAATGTATTGTTTATGTGTTATGTTTTTGTTTTAAATTAAATACTTTTGTAAAATATTGTGCCTTATTTCATTCCGTTTGGTGAATCCGGTCCTGTAATGCTGAAAATTATCCTTTGATCAGGGGCTGTATTCTTGACTGAGGGAGTGAAGATTCCCGAGAGAACCGATATTTTGTCTTTGTCACTGCAGTGACAGATTAGCCAGGCAAAATAAAGACAAAATATGTGTTCTCTCGGAAAGCTCTACTCCCATATTCAAGAATACAGCCCCTGCATTGCGTGCGTATCGAGTACCACAGAACTAAAAATACTATGACATTCTATAATCTCGTTTTACAACCATCACACCTTGAACGTTATGCAACATCAAATACAAGACAGTAAAATAAATTGTCTACAGTATAGGATAATGTACTATATAAAAACCGGCGAATCCACCAAATATTATAGATACAAGATCTTTTCACTTTTAGGAAATTTGAAAATACTGCAGTATTTTACTAATAGAATAGACTAGATTAGCTAGTAGCGGATTTTGGATTTGGGGCGCAAACATTTTTAAGACTACTAAGAAAATTAAAAATCGATTGAATTTCTGTTAACTGTAAGACCAAAAGTTTATATTATTGCGCTCTTACTATCTAAATATAGTAAAAAGAAAGAAAAAGGACGTCATATGAACATTTTGAAATGTTAATTTTCTAGAAACCACCCTATTACAATCATTACATACCTACCTCCAGTGGTACTGATTACCTACCTATAGAAAATCTTGTTTATTAAATTACCTGTAACATCTGGATTTCAATAAGCATTAAATAAAATGTTGTATTCCATTGAACAAAATAACTACCATAATTCCATCACTACCGAGGAATTAAATTCTCTTAGTACCACTTGAGATAGTACTCGCTCTATGTTAAGTCTTCGGCCATTTTTATTACACAGGTAAGTATGTCCCTCTCCGTTCCTCTCTTCTCTTTCCGCCACTGCTACAGGTTGCTGAAGTTGACGTACCAGCTAGTTTGAATTGAACGAAGTAGTAGGTGCAACCGATTTTTCTTGCGTCACACGGTTTCAACGATTTTATTTCGATCAAATGCCGTTTTATCACATTTCTAAAAACCTCTTGTGCCGTTAAAACGTCGCTTGTTCTTATAATAAACATGTGAAGATTTTAAATGTTGTGATAATCAGTGCAAAGTGGTGAAAGAAGTGAGTGTTGTGTACATACCGATGTGTAAAAAGTTTGATGCGATTTTAAAACTGCACAGGATGATGACGGCTCTTTAGAGGTTTGTTTAGTTGCAATTTTCCTTAAGATTTCTTTTGATGCTAAAAAAGTTCAAAGAGCATATGTGAGAAATGTAAAAACTGGGTCGAAACATACGGAGAAAGTGATTTCTACTTAATTATTTTATTCTTGTTGGCTCCACTGTTAGAGAAAGATGCTAGAACTATCTACTAGCTAGATATTTAAAGTTTTCACCATAGCTTTGTCGGTAATTAACAAAATAATATTTATTCATAATAGTAATAAAATAGGAAAATATTGTATACATACAAAATCACCAATTTGTTTTAGACACTTAAATTTAGATTTTTATGTTCCTTAATTTGGTTCATAAATGGTTGAATCAAATTAATTAATTAGGTAAATGAAATGTATAACGTGCAATTAGCTATAATAGCTATATACGGATAATAATGTTTTAATAGTTATTACCTACCTATTATGTTTGAAAATTAAAGTAATGAGTAGGTAGTAAGTATAACTGATTTCGTCGCAGATTTCTAATTATTGTGTTGTTACCTATTTATAGGTATACCTATATGAAATTAAATTGATAAATACAGTTTGTGCAAATTTAGATATAGGTATATTAGAAAGGGGAAGGGAAAATAATAATTCCATGGAAAAAAGAATGGGAAAAGTGTGAACGAGAAAAGTATTTTCCCTTCCTCTTTGCGAAAAATAGGTATCCAATAATTTATCACACATTACTTACGTTTTTTTATTGTCGAGATGAAATACAAAATTTAAAATTGTATTCACGTTATTAGTCTCAAACAATCACTTACACGTCAGGCATACCTTATTATATTGTCGATATGTAACATTATATTATATGTATTCAATGGACAATAATAATTAAAAAATGATTATTATTACCTACAACAAACAATTAGAAAAAGTGGTAAAAATTGTGAGTTACCTATGTCCTTTTTTCTTATTCTTTTGGGAATCAAACCACAATAATGTTTTTTATTTCGACGTTTCGGTAGCGTTCCAGCTACCGTTGTCAAGATTAACTATAGTTTATTTCTTAATGTCTGACAGCACAGTAGCCTCATTAAATATTCAAATAGAAATTTATCTCTTACAGAGTGATCCTAAGAATTTTACAAGTAAATACTAAAATTCTAATGCAAAACAAGTAGGTGTCTGTATTGGTTATCTATAGATCCCTGTTTCAGCTCAAAATACAATATGGCAATAAAACTGAACAATGCCAGATAAACGATAAATATTGCGGCAGTGGCGGAGATTACGATATTAGTTTATTCTGCTTATTTAATTAGATTCGGTCGACATTACAGTTGAAATAAAATGCATTCGTTCAGGCCTATTAACAAGTTACATTTTCATTTTTATTAAATTAAATTAAATAAAGAAAATATAGTTTAATTTTCATAATTCATATCATTTATAGGAAATATAAAATTCAATCTATAGTATCATCCTCTTCGCTGGCCATACAAGAATCATCCAAAGACTCGTCGAGAGAGATCACTATCGGTTCTATAGTTTGTTCTATGAGGTTATCTAAAACCCACATTTTCTCTTCCTCTTTAATTACATGATTCACAGCATCTCTCCAGTTCTCTTCAGTTATTGTTGTCAATGAGTACTTCATTAGTTCACGAACATCTTTCATTTCTCCAGTGAACCACCTTCAACGAACCCTTGATTGCATCCAATATGCGTTATTATTAGTCGGCGACCTTTACCGATAGGAGTTTTCAGTCCAGTAGATAAACCTTCTATGAAAGCTTGACGACTGGTTTTAATACTTTTGTCCTGCCATATTTTTTTCACTTAATGTCCTTCATTGAGCCATGTCTCATCTAGATAATAGATTTGTCTTTCCTCCTGTCTGTATTTTCGGATATCTCGTAAATACTGTCGTCTCCAACATATTATTTGCTCGTTGTCGATTAGCACTGATTTGCGACTTCGCTTCTCCCAAGTAAACTTTAATTTGTGTAATATTTTCCACAAAGTTTTTCGCCCTATGTCAGGCAAATTCTCGTCCTCCTTTACCATTCTTAGAATTATGTCGAGGGTTGGGATCTCTTTTTTAAAATATAATTCGTGTACTTTTCGTCTTATTGTAATTTGCATCATCAAGGTCAAGTGGTTTTTTCCAGTTGACTTTTTAGGTGGAGATATATTTCCATTTTTCCTCTCCCTTAGAAGCCTGTAAATAGTAGATTGACTAACTCCTGTCATATTGGAACATGTCGAAACTATATTTCTAACAGTAGCAGCCGGCATTTGATGTACAACAGCATCATGCACATTTAACACTACAGTCTTCGTTTGTGAGCTAAGCACGCTCTTACACTTTACTGCGGTGAAACTTGAAGACATTTTTCACAACACAGTTAACACTTATGGAACGTAAGCGACTCTGAGCAAAACAAATTATACAAATTTGGGCGAGACCAAGTTTGACCGTATATACCTGCAAAATTTCGAAGTAGTCATTAGGACAATCCCTAGTAGGACCCTATTGTAATGTTTCTTGGAAATTATCAAGTTGTTTGAACCGAGGTTTGAACCTCGGTTTGAACTAACCGAATTTAGATTCATATTACCTTTATGTATTATCAGATCGGGTATAAAATTAAATAGTAAATAAATTCCTTAGATGAACGGTGACGCTTATGGTTTACTACCTGACTAGCATCTGTGACCTTTTCGCGTGCTGTCAGACAATAAGAAACAGACTATAGTAATAAAATTAATAAAATAATTTTTGGTCCCTATCTGACACAACAAAAAAAATATGACAACTAGACAATCAATAACATTTTGAAGTTTAAGACTACAAAACTTTGTTGTCAAATTTTATTAAGGTCCATTCATAGTAGATCACACCTCTGGTAAAATGTGAAATAAAATATTTTATGTTATGAAGGAACTTACAGAAGTTACCTAGGTCCGTTATAAAAACGTTTTAATTTTATATTTTGATTTTTCTAATCATAGGTAAGACTGTACCGAGGACTGTACCTAACAACAATCGGAGACAAAATTATATGTATCACATGTTAGAGAATAAGATTTACTGCCTAGTTAAACAAATAACTATTTTGTTTGGTTACGGTTTATGGTTGCATACCTAAAAATCAACCTATCTATTGGGTGGAATAAAAAAAATTCTATCTGTTAAATTACCTGAAACTTGCGAGATAATCAATTCGATCTACCTATAACATCGTAAAATTAAAGCCAGTATTTTTTTATTATACCTAATTATTGTATAATCATGGAAATTATGAGGAAATACGTATAGTACGGAAGCTCATTGGATGCATAAATCTGGGCATCCGGTTGCACTTGGATAACCTTCCTTGCCATTGACTCCTACCGCAGGTACCTATAATTTTAACGCTACTTTTTTTTACTTCCTATCATTATCTAGGTGTGTGTAAACTAATACCATCTTTAACAGTACAATGCAG
>CAJUYI010000282.1:76061-94259 GCA_910591695.1 Galerucella pusilla | reverse complement strand
GAATGAGCTATTGTCGAAGTGAATGGAGCTCCCGTCGAGATTAGAAAATGGGCAATTCCGCATTCATTCATTCTTTTAAATTTAAAAGAAAGTCGGGAAGTGTTTGTTGATTAAAATGGAACATTCTGTGTGGAGAGGCTTTACGCCGAAACATTAAGGGTACTTATTCTGCAATTAATCACTTAGTGAATGGGGCTTTTTTTTGTTTCAGTAGGGACATTCCCGAAGAGAAATGGTATGAAGGAACCGGATCACTTTAGCGAAACGGTGAGTAATGATTGTTTTTACGTTTTTAGTGCCAGTTCAATGTTGCTAGTAGCTTATTGAATGGTACAGTCAATAATATCAATTTTTAAGAATACATCTAAAGTTTGCAAAATAAAAATAAAACGCAGTATGTTTTTATAACGCTTTTATTTGCTCTACCTGTATGTAGGTCAATGTGAAAACATTACAAGACACACAGTGTTCTGCTTACTTCGGTAAAAAGTTAATTCTTGACGTTCATTAAAATGATCATTTAACATTGCTAGGAAAAATAAAACAACTTTATGTATACTGAGCCCACAACACGGCCGGTGAAACAAAAGAAGAACTAAAGTGACCCAATTACAGTTTTTTAATTGACACTAACTATAGTCTATTTTTATGAATGAGAGAGTATTAAAATAATATAGCACACAATAATATATTCTGTAATAATGTTTAAAATGACCATACTAAGATTTGCTTTAAAAATTAGGTTTTATTACTATCTCGTACATAAAAATACAATCTAAGTCGGTTGTTTATGCTTTCCACTGTGTCGTTAAAATTATTTTTTCGCGTCAGTGGCGCCGTGTCTTGGCTTTGTTTAAATGTAAGTAATGGTCCAAAGTGAAATGGAAGATTCTTCGCCTAAAAATATTACAATCTTACACAACTCCTTTTAATAAAATATTGTCGATAAGAAAGATACAGGGTGGCAAAGTTGACATGTCAAAAATGTTTTTTCTCAGTAAATAAAAAGATTTTTGATATACGAACGTAAAAGTTTGAAGATAGGGGTTTTAGGGCCTGGAAAATCATAAAATGTTATCCATTTCGATGTATTTTCTAGAGGGCGCCACAAAAGCTATGTAATTGGTATAACTGTGCGATTAACTTATTTATCGTTAACGGTATTCCTCTATTTATTGGAAAATATTAAAACTGCATTATTTTGCGACAAAAAGGTATACCTATCATTAGTCTCAAAATTTACTGGTTTTCGAGATATTCCCATTTTTAAACCTCCCTTCATAATTTTCATTCCATTTATGAGCACAAAAATAATAATGTTAGGTTAGGTTAGGTTCTATGTGAGTGGGGCCTTCTCGCCATCTCCACTGCGACCTTCGTTAGGTCTATTGTGGCTCACCCCTGGGGATTACAATTCACCCCACAAGCCTGTGCTTCTGACGAAGTCCATGGTTGTATTTGGTGATACTGTTTTGAAGTCGTTCGGCTCTAAGGTACTAAAGCCGAATATATTATACCTTACCCTGCCCAAGACTGGGCACAAGCATAGTATGTGCTTCGCAGTACGCCGGCACCCAGGTCAAAATGACTCTGTTTTCTTTGCCTAGTATTTCAAGGGATTGTAGACAGTTATAATATAGGTACCATCTTAGATTTTATCCTGTTGGAGATCAGGGCTTTAAGAGCAGCCTGGCTATCTGACAGGATGTGTATGTTTAATAATAATTAATAATGTTAGTAGGCGCTGATGTAGGTTTTGAAGGCAACGAGATGGCGGATGCACTGACTGCGGAAGGGGCGGCAGCTCCTTTCTGCGGCCCGGGCCCGACCCTGGGCTTAACAAAACAAAAAATACGCAAGGAGACGAAGAAGTGGCTTAGTAATCAGCACCTCGCTCATTGGAATGCTCTGCAGGGTCCTAGACAATCCAAACTTTTACTGAAGGGATGGACTGAGGGACACGCCAGGGCAGCCACTGAACTCCCAAAGAGTAGGCTAAGGAAGATAGTAAGACTCCTAACAGGGCACTGCTGTATAAGGAAACACCTCCACAACTTAGGAGTAGAGGAAAGTTCCCTATGTAGGGGTTGCGGCATGACTGACGAAACGTCAGTCCATGTTCTCTTAGAGTGTCCACACTGGGCTGTACTACGCAGGCGAATCTTCGGAGTCCCTGTTATGGCCCCTGGAGACACAAGCAGACATCCACTGAAAAAGGTTGTGGCCTTTATTGAAGGGCTCGGTTTCATGGATGTCTAGGTAGCGGGAATGGCACAATGGGCCCGCCAGTGGCCTCAGTGTCGGAACCTTGGCTTGAGTTGTCCAGGACAAGGCTCGCCTGCACATTTAGTAGTAGTAGTAGTATTAGGCGCTGATGTTAGTAAATTTATTATCAGCTATAATATAGCAAGAACATTGATAATTTGCAATAATATTGTCATAGATTTCGAAAGCGTATTGCTTGAATCTTACATTTTATTTTGGTCCATCACTTACGGACCACCCTGTATATATATTTTACTTCAAATTGTTCGGACAACATCGGTCGTGGTCGGAAAAGTATCAGCACTAGTTAGGAAAATGATTATTTTAAAATATTTAGCTCTAGTCTCTTGTTGAAATTCTACTAGAACATGGAATTTGAATTAAAAGTTCTGTTTCAAATAAAGTGCTCGAATTAAATGAAATGTTGAGGTTTTTTTTTATATTTTCGTCTGTGTGTTTTGATGTATTTCGACGATTTAACATGTAAATCCCAATATTCAGGATCGTATTAGTTCAAAATTTTGAAAATGTTTACTAAAATCTAGTAGCAATAACTGAAATAAAAGTTTCCCCCATTAGATTGGTGGTAATTATAGTTTATTTACGATAAGTTTGCAATTTTGACATTTGTAGCAACAATAGGCATGATGACTGATTTTGAAAAACTTCTCACGATGTTTTCACGTATATACTTTATCTACAATAAATGTTAATTCTGTAAGAAAAAAAGTATTTAAAGGAAAAATTCAACTTTTAAAAACAATAGTGGGAGCACGAAGCTCGATTACTCGACGAATTTTGACAAGTCGATCAAAGTATACTATTCGGTGTAGTAAATGAACTATATATCGTTTTAACTGTTCAATAGTACCTTTTAGTTTCAGAATGGGGATTTTCCGAGAGATTTTCTAATAGTTTAACTACTTTTACATTGATCAATCCTTCAAAATATTCTGTAAGCAGCGAAAATCTACCATTTTTTTTTAAAATTCCAGTTTCCGATTTCAAACCAGTTATAAAAAGGATTTTGTATGGAATGTCTGGCAAAAAAAATGGGAAGAAACCAATTCACTACTTAAAGAAATCATGCCATCGGTAAAATCCAGATTGACACAGAAAAGACCAGGTTGTTTTAAACAGATTAAGAATAGGGCATTCAGCCATCACACACCAGCATTTATTCAATAAAGAACCACCAAAGCAGTGTTTAATATGTGATGTGCCTCTAACCATAAAACATATACTGTTGGATTGTGCAAGTTTTAGTGTTAGAAGAACAGTTAACAACATCCCACCTAATATGAAACGAGCGTTAAGTGAAAACTGTGAAAAAATACTCAAATTTCTGAAACACTTTGTCCCCGCTCATAACCCTAGAGGTTGATGCGGGAAAAATAAAAAAAAAACCTTCAAAATTCTCTTCTAAATACAGCTCTGACTAGAATTGCCACTTGTAAGTTAAGCCCGGTTCTGACGGAGCAATTCATCAAGGCAACTTAATTGCAGCAACTTCTCGCCGCAACTCGTCTCCTATCAAAGTTGCATGAGCGTTCACATCATGTTCATACTATTGCAGCAATTTCTTAGGGAAATACTATATTGTTGCCAATATTCAAAATAGTCATAAATTGGGTTCTTATATGGTGAATTTTTTTATTAATTTCCTCAACGGGAACATCATAACCATTTTCAAACAAAGCTTTTTTAATCTCATTTATGGAGTCCAATCTTCTGTTTTTTGTGATTTGTTTTATACAGATTTACCTGCGTTTCATAAACTGCTATCAAGTTTTTTGTCGAGTTTCTATCCCAATCCTGACTCATTCTTATTTATTTAATTTTAATTCTTCAAACACAATCCACAAAAGCAACAGTTTTTTAAGGAGAATAAAGAATCTAATCACATAACATGGAGAAATAAATAACATACATTTCATCTACTTATATCAACAGAAGTTTTAGGTTTGCGTAAAAAAAGTCACTAAAAAAGTTACCAAGTTGCTGCAACTTATGGCATAAAATTAGAACCAGTTCTATTTTGGTGCAACTCGATTGCATTGATAAGTTGTACGGTGGAAACACCTAAACTGCATGCAATTTTGTCGCCGCGATCGAGTTGCAGGGACGAAATTGCACCGTCAGAACCGGGCTTTACAGGCTATCAATCGCCGATTATCATCCGTCACTCTACTTTTTTGTTCCAGTATCCTATTTCAAAAAAATTTCCGATTATTCCATTAGGCGTTCGTTAAACAGAAACGTTTCAACGTTTACATAAAGAGCAATTTATTTCTCTTCAAAAATGTTACATAAATCAATCCACGCCCTCGATTTTATCCTCTTTGTTTTGGAGTGAGGGTTCATTGTTAATCGTCATCAACAAGTGTCGAGAGCTTTCAATATTTTCGACAAATAACGAACGTATTATTCTACATCACGATGGCTGTGAGAGTGAACTGTTGTTTGCTTTTACTCGAAGTAATTCTCTTTTCAATATCTTATTGCTTATTACCCGGGGCGAGTGTCGCCAACATTTTGGTAAAATTGTATCTGACCTTACAAGAATTGACAATGACATATTGTACATCATCGGGAAAAAATATTTCATATTTCTAGCGTATTATATTTATTAGACAAGATCCATTAACAAAGATATCACTTTACTTGGGCATATGGTCAAGGTTAAAATGCAGACATGTCAAGCTAAGGGTTCTGAAAAAAGAAGTTATCTTTTTTAGCCCAGTTGGTGGAGTAAATTTTACACTATAGGCACAAGCAATTAGCAATGAAGCTAATTTTTTTTATAAGTACTGATTGGTATAAAAAAAAAGTTCGCTAGTCAATCAATTTATTTAATTAAAAAAAATTCGAAAAATATATTTCTATCAAAATCCTATACTCGATTTGAAATTGGTTGATAGTAATAAATCATTTTTAGCAGCCGATTCCATAGGCGCACCTACCTGACGTGCCGGTTTGAACCCTATTTATAGTAATCATTATTGTCATAACAGGTAAAAATAATTATGCCGAGAATTCCGGGAACAATTAATACACAATGTTACTTCAGGAATAAATCCGCCCTCTGGAAAAGGAAAACGATTAATTATAACTCACATCGGTAGCTCCAATGGCTTTTTAGAAGGTGGACTATTATCATTCCAATCAGTTCGTACAGGCGATTACCACGAGGATATGAATGCTGATGTTTTTGAGGAGAATTTCGAACAAATGATAGAGCTGATTCCACCTGGCTCCGTCATTGTGTTAGATAACGCTCCGTATCACTCCAGAAGATTGGAGAAGATGCCTACAACTGCTTGGCGAAAAGCAAAAATTATCGAGTGGCTTGTGGAGAAACAAATACAATTTGAGGACAATATGGTTAAAGAGGAGTTGCTATCAATTGTAAACACCCATAAACATCGGTTTCAAAAATATGTTGTTGACGAAATGGCCAAAAAACAAAATATAATAGTGCTTCGGCTCCCCCCCTACCATTGCGAATTAAATCCGATCGAACTGGTATGGGCTCATGTGAAAGGTTATGTGGCTAGAAAAAATACCACTTATAAAATGAGTGATGTTCAAAAACTCTTTGAAGAAGCGCTTCAAGAAGTCAACGCGGGGAAGTGGCAAAGATGTATAGAGCAGGGGTTCTCAAACTGTGGGTCGCGACCCCCAGGGGGGTCGCGTGATGTGTCCAGGGGGGTCGCGGGATAAGGAGGAAAAAAAAATCAGTCAAAGCTGTAGTTTTTATTAATAACAAAATTTATAGGCTACACAAATTTGTAATACACATACAAGTTGAAAAAGGCCTAATACTATTTAATGGGAAACATGAGCTTGTTTGGAATTAACCAATTTTTTTATGTCCGGATTGAGTTTTGTTTCATTTTCGAAGGCTTCATGCTTTCAGCTGACAACACTTCACTACACACCACACATTGAGGTTTGTTTGCCAGTTCAGTGAAACCGAATTGTATGTACGACTGGTCATATTTGCGGAATTTTGTTACTGCAATCCTGTGTCGAGCAATTTGACATTATTTGAAGTTTGTGTTTTCTCCATATGGTCATATAGTTTTGTTAATCGTTTATGTGAATTGTTGTAAATTGTTGGAGTTGGACATTCAAAAATACAATTTTTGTCAGTGTATAAATAATAAATAATTACAGAATAAATAAAGATTATAAATAAATAATGAACGGAGTTTATTTTTCCTTAAATTGCTCGACAGAGGGTTGCAGTAATTTTCTGCACATTAATTTTCAGCATTATTAATAAACAATTCAAGTGACAACAATTTGTATTTATTTTTACTAGTTATTAGTATTTTTATGGATGAAACTTAGCCAATAGTGTTTTTTTTTTCATTTTTGTTTATATTTGAAAATAGGGGGGTCGCCCAAATACTAGGTCTAAAAAGGGGGTCGCAGTGTCAAAAAGTTTGAGAACCCCTGGTATAGAGCATGTAATAAAGGAGGAGGAAAAAATGTGGCAATTGGATAGTTTACTGGAGAAAACGGTCGAACCACTTATTATCAATTTAGGGGAAGAAGACAGTCCCTCAGATATTTCATTTTCTGATGATGATTAATTTAAAGCGAAGAAATGTAATGACTTACTATAAATTTTATAGAATTTCAAATAGAAACATTTTTCCAAATTTACTTGTTTATTGGTTGCTTTATTGTTATTAGTATTATATTTATTCAAATACAAGGGTAACAAATTATGCCACACATCCGAATGTTCACTAAATTATATAATTATTGTGTTTAATATAAACTTAAACCCACCCGAAAGCACGTGCATGAGTGCAAAACATCACAGGTAGAATCCTACCGCTTATTGTTCGAGCCTCGGGTTAAGCTTTGTATTCGACGCCCTTATCAGATCTATAGGAATGGAAAGTTAATAAATGCAAAAGGGTCTATACTTTCAATGTATATACTATTTAAAACTTGGCAATTTAGGTGGACCACTTTGTATACGTGTTTGACGGATTTTAATGATTTATTACTATCAACCAATTTCAAATCGAGTATAGAATAGTAAGAATCATATATGATATGATAACAAAAGTGGCCCGGAGAAGCGCCTGGAAATTATTTTCAGCATTGTAGGTCCAGCACTAGAGGGCGTATTAGACAGTTAAAATTTTTCAAAATGTACTCAATTAAAGAGCATATTACATATTATAATAAGATTCCTCGACAAATTCTGCATATTTTTAATATGACAAGTTTAAGTCTATCTCTTCAAATAAGGGGTGGGGGAGAGTGGGAACCTTGTTACGAAAAAACGCCTGTAATTCTGGTTCTGCTTGACCCATTGAGACCCATACAAATTGAAGTAGGTCTTTAAAAAGTAGACTGAATTAGTAATAAAATACTGCAAACAGCAAGGCGATATCTCTTTTCTATCCAGAGATATCGTAAGAAACAGGTAAATTGCTGGAATTGTTTTTCCAACGTCTAGAAGGCTGGTTCGCGTTAACAGAAACTATTAAATTTAGCCTGAATAGAAAGATTTTACATTGGTCTGCAGTAATTTAAACTGTTATCACACTAATATTATGGTTGCCACTAGATTATCTAAATGTTATGCTGTCGCTACTAACAATGGGGTGACGACCTAGATGTTCGAAATGTCGTCCATCATTTTCAATGCATGAAATCAATCGCTGACGGGTGGAGAAAACAGCAGCTTCAATTTCTGCCCTTGAAATACTTCGTATTGTCTGTCGTATCTTTTCAACCATGTCAGCGGGTCTATCGGCATAAACGAGATCTTTAACTCGCCCCCACAAATAAAAATCTGAACAAGTTAGGTCTGGAGACCTCGGTGGCCAAATAAATGAACTTACAAATATCGGTTTTTATTGATATTTGATGCTTTTGATTTACTAACTGATCGCTTGAAAACAAATATAACATTCTTATATAATTGAAAAAATGTAGCACAACTTAATTCACCAGCCTTCTAGACCTTGGAAGATCAATTCCCGCCATTTACCTGTTTCTTACGATATCTCAGGATAGGAAAGAGATATCGCCTTGCGGTTTGCAGTGTTTTATTACTAATTTGGTCTATTTTTTAAAGATCTACTTCAACTTGTATGCTTCCATTTAAAATTGTTACGAGAAAACACAATATTTAAAAAAAATAAAACAGCGCCCTCTAGCATTTATGTTATTAATCAGGTTGCTTCATATTTACAAACATTAGATTGTTAAACAATAGCTCTTTCAAACAACATCAAGTTTATTAAAATCGGTCAAGCAGAACCCGAATTACAGGCGTTTTTTCGTAACAAGGTTTCCACTCTCCCCCATCCCTTATTTGGAGAGATAGACCTGAACTTGTCATATTAAAAATATGCAGAATTTGTAGAGGAATTTGATTATTTAATATGCTCCTTAATTGAGTAAATTTTGAAAAATTTTGCATTTTAAAGTTTTAACTGTCAAATACGTCAAAAAGCGTTGAAGTTATTGTAAAAAACGAAAATTAAAATTTCATATTCAACACCCTGTATCTCTCTTATATCAACATTTTATTAAGGCTAGTTGATTTAAATCGCAATATTTTGAAGTGAAGATTGTACTGTACATCTATGTACAATTACTTAAGGACCACCCTGTATAGTGTATTAGTCTTAACGATATCCACATTATTCGTATAGCAGATAACTATTTACAAAAAAAAATGATATAATAATACCATTACTGGCTGTAATAAGATAAATTCATTCTCTAATGACACAAACCGTTTCCATTTATGACAACTGAAATGAATACGTGTTCTGTTAGAATTGAACCGTTCTTACAAACACATGGGTTAATATACAGTTTGTCCTGTTTTTACAAAGGAATATGTTAAATTTATTTTGTAAAAAAAACACTAAATTTTTCATCCAAAATTTATTAATTAATTGTAATTGAACAAATTGAGCTGTTGAAACATACAGGGTGGGGCACTGTGTACACTTGGATTTATTTATTTGCCTAATCGGCAGATGTTATCAAAAAATGTAGATTAATAATGGACCAGAATTTTCGATATACATTTAGATAGGACATTCAAATTATTATGGAAATCCAAATAAATAAATGGCTTCGGACTGGAAAAATTTTAACGAGGTTGCGATATACAATAAGTATTGTAAAATATACGAGGTCTTTTTTTTTTCGAGTGAACACAATGTAAAATTTTACATTGATTTGCAATTCAAAAGACACTTATTGAAATTGGGATAGTTATAAATGCCTCACCCAGTTTTAGACCACCAACTTTCAGTTAGTTAAAGACAATGAATGACACATAATCGAGACGCCGTTTTAAATTACAAACAAACTGCTTTCAAGTTAACTATGTGTAGGTATAAGCAGTGGTGAGAGTCTGTTTTATTTATTAGAAGATACAAAAAAAGTTAATTATAAAAATTACTCGAAAAAGTATAGGCAACTTTAAGCCTCAAAGTTACTTACATTGTTACCATAACTCGGTGCCAGATCAAAGTTATGTTTTTTTTAAACGATTACACCCTGTATGATAGATTATTCAAAGAAATAGTGAATTCAATAGAATTTATTCAGCCCACACCAGGAATCTATAATATATTTTTATCATATTGAAAGCACGATTTCAGGTAAGAGACCCTCAAACCGCAATAAACCATAGGCGGACATTGGAATTTAGACAGGATAAAATAAATCAGTTGTATCTCAATTCTCCAAAAGCTAATAAATGTTGACAATAAGTAGGAACCTAAAACCTAAATATAAAAATTACGCGCACATACTACCTACATATACTAGGAAGAAACTGGGGTTGTAACCCAAAAATCCTAAGCTGGATGTACTCTACCATAGTGAAACCAATCATCATTTATGGAGCCATTGCGTGGAGTAGTAGAACTAGCCTATTGACGACGAGAGAAAATCTCTCCAAAATTCAAAGACTAGCCTTTATATGCATTACAGGAGCAATGAGAACATGCCCAACGGCAGCCATGGAAGTGATTCTCAACCTCACCCCTTTACATATGGTGGTGGAAAGTGTTGCAGAAAGAACAAGATACAGACTAAGTAGAGAGGGAATCATTAAAAAAAAAACACCTCCTCACTTCTTAGAAATCAGACAACCTGGGACATGCCACAAGACGGTATGATGAAAAAATATAACTTTTCAAAGAAATTCGTTACGGAATTGAGCAACAAGAAGGAATGGGATCCAAATACCATTACCAGACTTGGAAAGAATGCCATTCAATGGTACACAGACGGCTCAAAAGCAATAGAAGGAACTGGGATAGAAGTGTTCGTGCCAGGAACCAAACACTGAAAGCTTGGGAAAAACCCCAAGTATCTTTCAAGCGGAAATCCACACCATAAGAAAGTGCGCCCAGTTCAATATTGATAAAGGATACAGAAGTCAAAGGATTATCATAATGTCGGATAGTCAAGCTGCCATTAAGGCACTGAGCTCTTGTCTAATCAGTTCCAAAATGGTGTGGGAATGCCTAGACAAACTCAATGAACTAGGCGAGAACAATATAGTCACCTTACTATGGATTCCAGGACACACTGGAATAGAAGGAAATGAAATAGCAGATGAACTAGCAAAGAGGGGGACTGAAATACCTTCTTGGGGGTCTAAACTCTTTTGCGGAATCAGCCCCAATGTAATATTGGAAGAAATAAGTAAAGCCGAGAAAAAGAGAAGATCTGACCATTGGAAAGATCTAGTAGGGCTTATACAATCAAAGACAACAAAGACAAAGACAACCTGTTGAGATCAAAAGAATGCATAAGTCAAAGTAAAACTGCGCTAAGAGTTTTAACTGGGATCCTAACGGGACATAGTCGCCTGAATGGGCACCTGAAAAAGCTCAAAATAGTGGAGGAACAAGAATTCAGATTTTTTGGAATGGAAGAAAAAACCTCCATCCACATACTTTCCAACTGCACAGCACTTCAGAATCCTAGAGCACAGCACCTAGGAGATTACTGGATAGAAGAGGAACATTTGCCTAAGTTGAAGCCTGCAAATTCTTCCGGGAAATAGGACTAAAGGAACTACTAGTTTCTGAGACTCCTCAGAAACTGAGTAGAAGTAAGGGGGCACAATAGATCTTTTAGGTCTCAGTGAATGGCACCCCAAAAATACATACATACATACTTATACTAGAAAATATTATAGGAATAGTATTAAGCTCGGTATTAGGGTTCTATTGTCCTCGCTACCTGCGGTTCCCTATACAGGAAGAATCTAGCGAAAGTTGCTAACTGAACACTTATTTACATGAAGAAGCGCCTACTATTCTTTGGATCACCCTGAAGATTTTCAGACACGTTTTTGAATTCATAATAAGCTCTTCAGCTATCAATATGATAAAAATACGCTATAATACAGTGGGTGAAACGTATTTGGTAAACTTGTGAAATTTAACTCTGTATCTAAAACAATATTATGGTGTGTCTACTACTAATGTAAGTCATCTCATATAAGGTTGCGTCAAATATATCATCTTAAACCTTGGCTTATATTATTAATATTTTTTGTTAATTTGTAAATATCTTTATATTTGTGAGACAGATGAAATAGAGATAAAATGATTTAAATGCATTTGGAATTTGATTATTTCAGGCTGTAGACTGTAGAGCCATCAAAGGTTATTGAGGAATCTGTAAATTAATTCAATTTCGTTGTATCAATGCATGTGTACCAAAGGGGCAACGCAACGGAACTATATCGTGGCAGCGATTAGGCCATTAGGCGTCGTGGTGGGGCTCAATAACGTGATCACGAACTTAAATTCATAAATTCTGTCTAGCGAACTTTAACTTCAGTTTCATCGGTTTCTAATGATCGTATTGAGGAATTGTGAGGTTTTTGGAAGGCCCATCCTAGTCAGTTTGCGCTGCCGATCTCGGAAAAATTTGGTCCTGATTTCATCTTATGTAAAGTTGCGCCAAACTCACGTTCTTGACCCTTGGGTTCTTTTTATATTAACCATTATTTTTGGTTTATTTCTTTAGATGATTTTTTTCATATACAAATATAAATAAAAGTTATTAAATTTTTGGCAAATCCCAACAAAATATTACAATTTTAGACAACTGGCGTTTCATTTGTAGAACGTTTAAATGCTCCTAATAATTTTTATAGCGCAATCTACTCGATGCCTCGATTAAGGAAAGGCGTAGGGGTAACTGTCGGACGCTTTGCTTTAAGCCCTAAAATTCATTTTCTCGGAGTAGAAAAGTACGTGTATAAAGTTCATTTCAGGAAAATTAATGAGGCATTAAGTCTGCCTGCTTTACTACAAGAATTTAATTAACTGAAAATTATTAGAAACATTGAAGCTACTTTAAAGATGCTTTGTACCATGTTGGATTGTTTTATTTGCTAACCTTGTACCTTTGCGAATTTTTCAAAAGGTCTTCGACCTCTTCAACTAAGAATCTAACAGTTTTACTTCTCAATTACTAATATTTATCTCGTCCACTTTAAAACCAACGATTTAAATAGTCTGAACGGAGATTGACGACTTGAAAGTCCCACGCAATCGGCATTGAACGTACGAATTTTTTTCGCCGGAAGATCTAAGAAACAGGGTGATTCACGACCAACTAAACGAAAGCTTGCAGAGAACCTGTGTTACATTGCTAATTAGACACGTCTATGGTGGCGAAAATTAGCGTTAATTAAATATTGTACTAGTTGTAGTTAGTCATAAATACTGACAAAAAAAAATGACCCGGAATAAAACTTTTTATTCGAAATTTTTATTTAATCATATCGATTATCCTCAGCTCTTTTGTTTTCGGGCTGAGATGGGAAACTCATGTTCGTATGGGTCCTAGATAGTGTTGGACTCATCCCAAAAGGAATGCCTACCAACCAAACCCACCTCAAGCTCGTCATTACTCCCGCCTCGGAATCACTACCCTAGCATACTTCAAGGCGGGTGACGGTCCTGCACACACTCTCCATCACCTACTCCCTTCTATCACTCCCACCTCTTTCATGCCTTCTCTTTCCTAATCATGCTCTCCACTAGATACATCTATAACACACCCTCCATCCATCCTCTACATTTTTTATTCCCGCGGTCTGCTTTCTCCTTATTTTTATTTGCCCCAGACTCGTCCCCTCTGAGGGGTCCAGAGGGTACCTCCCATGTTTTGCCTCTCCGTCTTCATCCACTTCCTTCCTCCCCCTACTACATTTTGTCTCCCCTGGCTTGTGTCCTCTTTCTCCACATACCCTACAAAGGAAGGCCTGCCGACAGTCTCTGGCCATATGCTGGGTACTCCGGGAGGTCACCAGGTATCCCGGGAGGCACCGTTCCTGACTGACTTTCGCGCAGCCATACATCCATTGTTACGGCTGCTAACAACGTAGATTACGGATTGTTTTATCGAGTTTTACTCCTCTAGGCTTTTTGTCACGGTTGCCTGCGGACGCAGTGGCCTTCGCTGTCTACAATCACACAACATAGCTGCCTCCCCTATGCTGCTGGTTTTTTATCGAGGTTTACTACACTATTCCCTTTGATCCTCGAGCAACTATTCGGGTTCCTATACTGGATCCTTATTTATTGCTTATCCCGAGGGTTGGTCGGTCATGAGGCCCTTACAGCTCGAAAAGCACGAGTCCCTTGACCACCCACTACCTCTGGAGACACCCTATCAGCCATTGGGACACGCCGTGTCGGGTAGGAGACTTGTATGAGAGATTAGGGGTGATTCACTTCCAACCTCCCTAATCCAACCCTCCGAAGCACGGATCCTCAACTCTTGGAAATATTATAATAGCCATATTGTTCATGATCTCAATGTGGACCAGGTTAGGTTAGGTGTGTGGTGAGTGGGTCCCTAAAACTCTCCACTGCGACTCGCAAGATCTATTGTGGCTCACACGTATTCAGATTTCACCAAACAAATTCAGCTTCTTAACAAAACCGATTAGTTTATTTGATGAATGATATTTCAGGTCGAAGGCGAGAGAAAGACCCTGCCAAACATCGGATACCTAACTGATTCGAGACGCGGCAGGGTAGGAACAAATAAAATGCTCTGCTGTTTCATCATCTTCCTGACAAGCAGTCAGATCTTACGACAGTCCAAGTTTTAAAATATGATGATTCAGATGACAGTGGCCTGTTAAAAGGCCTGTTGACAACGAAGGTCAGCCCTGATATAGTCTAACATTTGTTTGGAGACATTCTTCGAAGGATTTTGAACGAACCAATCCTGGTAAATTATGCCAGAAGTTTAAAGCTCTTCTTGGTGTCCAGGTATTTAGTGTTTGTTTGGCAAAACATATTGCGATGCCAATCGTAGGTTCTGGTCCGATAGAAACACGTGCAGCACCCTCTCTTGCAAGAGAGTCTGTCTTCTCGTTTCCTTCCATGCCAGAGTGGCCAGAGATCCAGACCAGCAATACTTTATTGAGTTCTCCTACTGAGGAGAGTCTTTTTTGGCGGTCTAAGACCAATTTCGACGTTACACGGTGAGAGCTAAGTGGTTTCAAAGCCCCTTGGCTGTCCGAGAAAATTTTTATTGTTCTATGTATGAGATTGGCTTGCTCCAATCTCTTCACACATGAAACAATAGCGTAAATTTTCGCCTGAAATACGGTTGCATAGGATCCTAGAAAGGTTGAAGTATCCTTTAGAACTTTTCAAACCAATGGAGACTTCTGAACAGGATATCAAACTAAATATTCAGCCATTTTACATAAGATTTGTGCGAGATTCTTTAAGCAAATTACAAAAGTTGATTGACTTCATTACAAACCTTTTAAATCGAATGTCACCTTGAGCAAACAAAATTTAATATTGCTACCTTGAAATTAAAAAGTTTACAACGAAACCAACAAATTGTTGGGTACCCGGTTGATTTATTAGCCGAGAAGTCGAATCACAATATTATGCGGCTGCTGTGGAACAAGCCGCCGACAGAGACAAAAGGAGATATTTTAGCGCAGTGTTGCCAATAATGCTTTCTCGAATGTAAATATTTGTCGAGACAGAACGAAACTCGTTTTAAATGCACACACGATGTTGAAAGAATGTTTAGAAACTTAAATTTATCCCGTACTTACAATGATTTTACAATACCGAGAAGTGTTGTCAATCACGTCCACTAGAAGAAACGAGCATATACAGCCTCTGGGGAGCGCGGCGTTATTATGGAAAACCTTGAAAAAACATAAAATATTGACTGAGAATAAAAAGCAGGAATAATAATAGTAAATTAAATCGTTATTTGACTTAAGAATTCATATAAATTGTATTCTGTATTCTATAATTGTTTTGGACTTTTTCAGAGTTCGCTTACATTGCTGCTGAGCCAAAGAGTAAGTGTCATCCTAGGAAAATTCTGCTTGGCTGTTAGGGTGGCATTGAGAAAAACCCTAACAGAAGTCTTGCTCAATCGACCGGCTGATTGTTTGATGAGTTCTGTACCTCCAGTCAGATGCTTCTAATCCTCGACACCTTAGAAGCTATTCGTGTTTGTTGTTTTGTTTACGTGAACAGATCAGCCTTTTCACTAGTCCCTTCTTGAACAAATCCTTCCTTGGTCGCTCTAGTCCTAGGAGCCTATATCTCCAATGAGACAATGCTTCACATTCGAAGATAATGTAAGAGGCTGTTTGCTCCTTTTCCAAACACAACTGACAGAAAGGATCATCCCTGTTATAACCGACCGGCTATTCATGTTCACATACAACACGAAGCCAAATAAGTCACGACTAGGTTGACCAGAAGGCAAGCGCTTAAAAAAAAAACTACATTTAACTGACCCCGAAAACTGGATTGCCATCGGATGAGATGCTACAACTTTAGAAAGTCCTTCTTCTGTCTACCAGGCCACATATATCACAAAGGAGATGAAGAGGAAGAATTAGTTGCACCTATTAGTCTTTAGAGTAGAAGAACCATCGCCAAAATTCAAGGAACTCCTACTAAGCCAGAATAGGTAACCATTTGCAGATTTGGTCAAGGATAGGAGATTTATCCTTTTGCAATTGGTTTTCCAAAAGCTAAAAGGATCTTCGCATTCGTACAAATAATAAAGCGTTCACCACAGCATGGTTAGTTTCAAAAACGAATGTGCAGTTTACATTCCAGAGAGAAAGGACTGGGAAGCAGCGAATCTCAACTGGTACACTGATGGCTCTAAAACAGACTTTGGAGTAGGATCAAAGATTACAGAATAAAATATTTTATTCTGTAATCTTTGTTAGGATATGTGGGATACAAGAGAAGATCACGATCTTTCTAAGCCTAGGGAAACATGCTACTGTCTTTCAGGCAGAGGTAATGGCAGTACAATGCTGTGCAGAAGAGTTGATGAGACGGGAGGTGGATAGCCAAAGAATCGTCATCTACTCCGACAGCCAAGCAGGAGATACGCTTATACAGGATAAAATCAAATCTGGTGTGGGAGTGTCGCAAGGCCCTCAACAGACTAGGTAGTCATAATAGAGAGACCCTAGCCTGGGTACCAGGTCACCAAGGAATAAAAGGCAATGAAAAGGCCGATGAATTAGCCAAGCAGGGAGCAACGGAGGTCATGATAGGGCCAGAATCTTTCCGTGGAAATACTAATTGGCTAAGTGAAGAGAGCATCCACAGATGGATAAACAACCAGGCGTTGCGCTGGTGGCGTGAAACCCCAGAACAAAGGCACGCTAAACTATTCCTTAAAAGCCCTTCGGTCAAACTGTCACACGACCTACTATGTCAAAGTCGAGAAACGCCGAGGATGGTGGTGGAAATGCTGACCGGACATTGTAGGCTGAGGAAACATATGCATACAATTGACCTAGCAGATTATGCAGCATATGCAGCATTTGCCAGGAAGAAGACGAAACCCTTGGAGCACATACTCCGTGAGTGTGCAGGCCTAGCAAGGGTGCGGTTTCTCGTACTCTGAGAAGAAAAACCGAGGGCAGAGAGCTACGCAAGGGAGGCGGTATCCAAGCTAATAAGTCTAATAAAAAGAATAAAGCTGGATATTGAGCTCTAAATATAGGGAGGACCACAATAGATCTGCAAAGGTCGCAGTAGGATATTATGAAAAATCTAATTTAATCTAAAATGGTTATAATTTTCTTATTGGATATAACCCCATAATTCCATGACACAACCTAACATATTAAAACACTTGGTTGTAATAAAAATTTTGATCCAGTGTTCAAGGCATAGCTCTACTTTTTTGTTGATCCCAATTCGGCATCCAGATTAGAGGAGAGACTGGAGATAACCAACCTCACCGAAAAGCTGGCAACAATCTGTCTATTCATTTGGAATATTTAACAAAACTTTTTCTGGCTTAGATTCTAATCGCAGTTGACTTAAAAGGACCAAAATTTGTGTTTGCCAAGAAACATTGAACTGTCAAAAGAGCCTGGGAAAATTTGTTAGATCCACCAAGCAGTCGTTGAAGTTGGAATTGGTGTGAGCCACATCAAAACGTCACGGAACACAGTGGTATTCCCATTCATTTTTAACTGCTGATTTTTTCATAAAACAGAGTGGGCAACTTGAAAATTGTATTGTAAATTTGCAATAAATGTTCTTAAAAACTCCGCTTCGTTCCATATATTAAAGTTTATCTATCATCTGCGAAAAATAGGTAGCGGTGGCAACGCTGCCATTTGATATGGCCAGAGATTAGAGATTTGGCGAATACGAATATTATTATTTCATAATTCATAACATAATCCCATGAGACATTCTTTTAGAATGAATTCATTTCAGAACCAGATTTTAACTTTAACTACATCGGTTAACGGAAATGAACGAACCATTATGTTTTAACTAAATACACAGTTCTTATTTAGGGACACTGATTGTGTGTAAAGAGAAGGCTTTAATGGACTGGTCCACAAGTGCCATTTCATTC
>CAJUYI010000282.1:46476-71061 GCA_910591695.1 Galerucella pusilla | reverse complement strand
ACATTACGGCTACAGCACATAAAAACTTGATAGACTCCATTTAACCTAAGAAGAAGGCACATGAAGTTTGCTATGTCGCCTCGTCACGACCGTACAAAGCTTCAAAGAATTCCCAAATAGAAAACTGATCATAATAATGATTTGACTAACACTAAAAAATTCGGAAAATAGAGTAAGAATAAACAACAGTATGTCAGAGCAATTCATCGTAACTGAAGGCGTAAGACAAGATGATCCGCTGTCATCCATTTTCTTTAGTCTGGTATTGGAAAAAGTAATTCAAGTTCAAGAAGCAGGTAAAAATAGGTCCGGATTTATATACAGGGTGCCCCACGAAGTTTTGGCCATTATATATCTCGAGAACTATTCGAACTACAATATTGAAATTTGGTAGTTATAAACCGTACGTATAGTATTACATATTTTAAGCAGTCATATACTTTGCTACAATGTCACGTTTCGAGTCACGTGGTATATTTTTTTGAAATTTTAATGAGACAACCTGTATATTGTTCCACTGCTCTAAAGGCCTCTCTTATACTAATTCGGCGTTACCTATTTTTGTGTTAGGTACTTAAAAACGACAAAATAATTTTTATTAAAAAACATACATTGGCCGGCTCGTTCATCAGATATAATCCCGTAAAATTTTTTTTTGGGATATTTAAAAGGATTAGTTTATGTTACAGCTCCTAATGATGAAGATGATTTAAAAACAGAATCATTAGAGCAGCTTGCCAATCTGTTACACCAGAAAGTATTGAAGCAGCATGCACGAGAAATTTACTCAGTAGATTTGAATGCTGCATTAATGAAGGTGGACATCAATAATTGGAGCATCAACTGTAGTAAAAGTGTTATTGTATTCCAATGGGCTCGTTTACTAAAATTTTTAAATATTTTTCAACTGTCGTAAAACAAAGTACTAAGGATAAAAATATGATTCTGAAAATTTCATGTCAATAGATGTCGTTCTCCTAATACAACCAATTAAACAAGCATACCGTAGCGGGGCGAAGACTATGACTGTGACGTCACCGCATATGAAAGTAACTGTAACGTGCTTCGCGTAGAATTTATTTTGTATTACAAAATTTTGTGTGAATAAAATAAAATGTGTGAACCTAATTTTAAAAAAGCAGACTCATTAAATCTTCCAGAAGTGGACTTGCTAATGATTATGGAGTTTTTAATCAAAAACACAAGTTTATTAAATTATAATTTTATACTATGTGACACATCGTTTTTGTCTGTTTTCCGGCCAGAATGATTCAAAATATCAATATTTTCATTAATACATACTCTGTCAAATGATATACATGGTGACTCCAGATGTTTATTTTATTCCTGGTCTGGTATGGACAAAGTTACGGAGTCAGTAAAAAATTCCATTTTTTTAACTGCAGACTGCCCAATTAAAGAAGCTTCTTCAAAGGCTATTTATGATGAATGTATAGTGGAAATTTAATCACCAATGTTGAAAAAAACAAGAAAAACTTATTTTGATGAAGCAGGTAATATTGGGAATTACAGTATAGTAGAAACATCCAAAGAAAAGATATATAAATTTAAAGAAAAAGATTTGAGTACCTTGGAACAGTCTGTTAAATGAAGGAGAGTCAATTAGTGTCCAAAAACTGTAGAATACTTTGAAAAACAATAGTGTTTATGAGCTATCTCTACTGTTTTTCTTTCTCTATATGCAAATTATAAAAGACATTCCATCTTTATACCTAAACTTTGTGCCAAAAATACAAATAAACGTCTTTTTTTCGTCTTGCTGCCGCGCCTACAACTTTTGCGACTCCTTACACATTAAAAATCCTTGTCTTAGACAGTCTATTGTTTCATTTCTGTCGGTTGGTCATTGTTTTTTTTACTGAATTTTTTGTAGCGTCGTGTGTGTTATTACATCTATTGTTTTTGAAGAATGAATCATACGCAATTAAAATTTCAATTACTGTTTCTTTTTTTTAAAATTGAATAGAAATGTTATACCTACACGGTGTTCAACACAATTATTAGTTTTTGAGTATTTTGTCTTTCATCTACTTTCCAGGGATAGCGCAACCCAATTTTCATCAACTGCTGCAGTATCAAATTTAAATAAAAAAGTTAATAAACCACCTTTAACAAAGCCGTTTGAACTGTCCCATTGTGTACTATTATCAGTCTGCGCCTCTTTCCTGATGCTTGATTTAAACCAGTAGATAAAGCCTGCCTTCATCTTGTAACATTTTCATCTTGCCAAAAGTTATTTGGTGTATCCACCGAGGAATCCACGTTTCATTTCAATAAAATGTATTTCTTCTTTGGTTACTCATTTTTGGTTCAAACCTTTATTGGCAAATAGGTACTGCAATCGCCAAACGGGATGGTGAGACCGCCCCCATGCGCAGAAACTCATTTTCAATGTTACCTCCCTCTACAGCTCTTGCAAGACAGAATCCAAAACCGTTTATCTAACGAAAAAAAATCACAAGGTTTTTTTTGTTAGCAACTATATAATTTATAATGAGTGATTAGGAAAACGATTTTTATTTTGATAAAAATCAGTGACGTGCCATTTTTTAATGTTATAAAATTATATTCAAAAAAAGGTAGATGATTAATTTTTTTCATTAAATTTCAGAGAAATGTATCCTCTTTTAAAATATGTAAAAATGAATATACCATTACATTTGTTTTTTTTTAAACTTAAAAATTTGCTACCATTTCAGTTAACGCCATCTAGCGGCGAAGACGAAAGTCAAAAAGTCAAAACCAAGTGAGTGTTTTGTAGTGTAAATTCTGCTCTTTCATATGAGCCCAAATTTGTTAAAATCGGTCTAGCGAAACGGGAGAAATCTTGGTTTGTTTAAAAAACATTTGAACTGCCCCCACCGCTTTATTTTGATAGATATAACAAAACAATTCAGTCAAAAAGTGTAGGTGAATGGTCAGTAAATAGGAAAATCGATATACTTTCATTAGGCAAAATTCTATAAAAATCCCATTTTTCTGCTTAGTGTTGGTTGTTACGCCCTCTAGACGACGTTTGACAAACTCCAAAATAATTTCCAGCAATTTCTCTTTTATCTCTCTTTTATCATGAATTTTTTTTTCTAAATCTATACGACCAATATCTTATGAGATATGGCCGCTTGCTACCCTTAGCTGATCACTCGGTACATTTATGAAAATTTAGATTATTCTTCAACCCTTTCAAGCCGGATTTTTTTTTTTCTGACGCCATTTTGTCTGGGATATATTTGTCCCAGTCAGACTTTTTTAGTGGGTAATAATTGACCAAATAGTCCAAATATGATTCGTTTAGTCATATAATATTATATAATTTTTTTACAAAAATAGCGAACCAAACAAAAAAACTCGCAAAAAAATAAATGAAACAAAACTTTATTTTTAGCCATACTAAACTCATGGCCATAAAAGTATAAACAAAACAGTAATGGCCATACCAACCAACCGATAAAGGAAAACCAAATGTATAAAACAACAAGCTATCTTCAGAATCGTATTCCGAGGGTTCATAGTTTTCATCTGAGTGCTCACTATCATGGAACGGATCTTCTGGCTCACTTTCTTCTTCAAACAAAGCGTTTGCTTCATCTTGAAGCTCTTTTTTAGTCAAATATTTTCGGCTCATCAGCAAAAAAGAGGCCTGTTGGGACATATTTTACCCAATAAAAAAGTCTGCTGGGACAAAAATGTCCCGGTACCATATTATTACAATGAATTGGACTAAAAATAACTTTAGACAAAATGTTTGTTACAATCTTACCTTTATTCAACAAAATTTCATAAAATTACGTTCAAAAACCACCTAAATTCAATCGAAAACACAGCTAGAATACGCATAGACCTGTTATTTCGACGAAAACTTGAAATGGTAGATACGCGACGTTGCCAAACGTAAATTGAAGCGCAGCTCTTGGGGAAGACCTGGTAGAACTGAATTATGCATATTACATTGTAAATGGGATACATTTAAGACGCCAGACTTTCAAACAATATGAATGGGATACGTATGTCCCGATAGACTCGAAAAATAATATTTAAAATGACCGTACTAAGTTTGTCATTGGAAATTATTTATTTTTAGAACTACCTCGGTAACTCGCCGTTGAAGTATTCCATTCTCCTGAAACACCCTTATATTTATGAACTCAATTAGCAAAAACAAAATCAATTATGTAAAACTTCCACTTCATTTATCTGTAAATATTTATCATTCACAGACAATTTACTTTTCAAGAAATGATTAAAACGGCGAAAATTAATTTTATTATGTGCTCCAATTTGTTGGGTCCGCAATCTAGAAACTTTATATCAGCGTATAGCTAACAGTAATTTAACTCACCGTTCTAAATTTTCGATCGTGTTTGATTTAGTGTAATCGGTACATGTTGTACAAAAAAATATTTTTAAATAACATTGCGTAATCTAACAATTATTATTTCAAAATTGTTTGGATAACATCGAAACAATATTTATCAAAGTACATGTGTGAAAAATTATTAATTTTTTTTTATTCACAACCTTGAATAGATAGATCCGAACTAAGGTCGTCCTTCACCGACTTTTTTAAGGAAATTCTCATTATCTTTTGTCACAGAAAAATGTTTAACAAATATTTGATACAGGGTGTTTCATTGGGAAAGGGCCTAACTTCAACTGTAGATGTGGGGATCACTTTTGTGCTTCCAATTCCAAAAACCCATATTTAATGTTTCTTCTGCACTTTATAACCGAGATACAGGGTGTTTTATAAATTTATCCTATTTCTTTCGAACCTCATAACTTCCAAGTTACCCCGTATATTATTTTGAAATTTGGTACACGTAATAACCATTACCTAGAAACTCCGTCAAAAGCATCTCCAAAAAGATAATGCAGGTCCGGCTTAACAAAAAATTTCAAAACTCGTCTTTCCTAAAATCAACACCCTTTATATAGATTTTTTTTAAATTGCTCTTTATATTTGGAAAGAGTAAAAAAAAATCGAATCTACATATTTCCTTTTTATTTTTCCGCAGACAATTTACAAAAATTTACCGTCAAAGTAATAATTTATGCACGTTTTGGGGGTTAACAATGGCATCGGAGATGTTTTTTTTTATTTTTTAGCTTGAAATGAAGTATATTTAATGCATCTAGAGAAGAATCCTAGAAATTCAATTGAGTTTGTATGTTTACGAGTACAGACTACTAAAAATGTGATTACAGGGCCGTACTTAGGACATACACTCATTCAATATGTTCCTAATATTTCGAACACCCTGTATAAGGATAAGTATCTGGGAACTATCCACTTCTACATTCAGAATAACAATTATTATTATTATTAATTGACCTGAAAAGAAAACAAGAAATTCTAACAACATTGTCCAAACGAAGCAAGTCTAACCTACAAAACTTGCAGTATAAATTTATTCAACGTATTTTACTCTTGTTATTCTCAATGTAGAAGTGCATAGCTTCCAGATACACATCCTTATACAGGGTATTCGAAACATATTGAATGAGTATTTCTAAGTGCTGCCCTGTAATCACATTTTTCAGTGGTCCGTACTCGTAAACATACAAACTCAATTCAATTTCTAGGATGCTTAACTAGATGCATTAAATATACACATAGATTCAAAAGTTTTGCATCACCCTAAATCTCCGAAAAAAAAATGTGTTCATTATAAATGGATCAGAGATTAATCAAATAATTAGTTTCAATTAAAAAAACGTGTACCTATATTTGTCAAACATTTTTATTATCCAATAATAAACTTGCTTTAAACATAAAAAATATTCTTAGAAATTAAATAAATTAAATACAAATTGATTCTTTTTAAAGAAAAGGTTAAGTGAGAACCTGCATGAGAACTTTTAATAAAGAGTATTTCCCCCTCTAGAATTTATGCAAGCTTGAAGTCGCCTGCCCATGCTGTTTACCAAATTATTGATATTCTGTTGAGGAATATTTCGCCATTCTTCTTGGGCCGCATGAACAAGCTCTTTTACACTCCTGGGTGGATTTCTGCGTGCTGCCACTGCCCTGGCAAACATGTCCTATGGGATTCATGTCAGGAGATAGGGCAGGCCAGTTCAAACGATTGATCCCTTCAGTTTCAAGATACTCATTTACAGCTCTGGTCCGATGAGGTCGGGCGTTATCGTCCATAAAAACGAAGGAATTGCCAACAGCTGCGCGCCATAGTCTCTCTGAGATACCTATCACCAGTCATCGTTCCCTCCACATGAATTAATTCTGTGCGATCATTTAACATGATACCAGCCCAAAACATAGCACTTCCTCCTCTGAAGTGCGGCACGGGGCGAGCATGGGCAAGCTGAGCAACTCTCGTTGGATCCCGCCACACACGTATTCGATAGCTATCTTGTACCAAACAAATCCTTGTCTCGTCGGAAAAAAACACCGAATTCCAAAATTCTTCAGGCAAGGCCGCGTGTTCTTGAGCCCACTGTAGTCGGCGAACTCTGTGCTCAGGTTGTAGTCTGGGCACTCTTATTGGTCGGCGACACCTCAAACCTGTCGCAAGTATTCGTCTTCGTAATGTCGAGATCGATACTTGAACTCCCAGCGCATGTCTCATATCTCTTTGGAGTGCTGGTATTGCCATGGTCGGGTTTCTTCGGATAGTTAAGTGGATATAGCGGTTCTGCCGCTGATTAGTAACACGCCTTCTACCGCTTCTAGGTCTATCACGAAGAGAATTGGTCTGGAGATACCGGTTCCATACACGAGACACATCACTTTGCCAAACGCCAGCTCTGTTTGCCACGAACCTTTGAGAATGACCTTCTTCAACTAAAGCCACTATTCTTTCACGGTCAATCTCACTTAGGACTTGACGATTCATGTTTGCACTTAAAATCGTAAAAATAAAATGCCTTGAATGTTAAAATGATGGCACTAAAAATGATATCTTACAAAAAAAACTGTAAACATCTGTATATTGCAAAAAATATGGAACATATTGAAATGGTAAACATTGATAAACAAGCCAACAAAAAATTGTTAGCGCAAAAAAATTCCTTCGCATCCGAAGAAGGTGATGCAAAACTTTTGAATCTATGTGTATTTCATATCAAGTTGAAAAATAAAAAAACCTCTCCGATACCATTGTTAACCCCCAAAACGTGCATAAATTATAACTTTGACGGTAAATTTTTGGTAGTTTAATTGTCTGCGGAAAAATAAAAAGGAAATAGGTAAGTAGATTCTATTTTTTATACTCTTTCCAAAATTATAAAGAGCAATTTCAAAAAAATTTATATACAGGTTGTAGTTTTTTGGAAAGACGAGTTTTGAAATTTTTTGTTACGCCGGACCTGCATTATCTTCATGGAGATGCTTATTTTGCTCTTTCCCAATGAAACACTCTGTATCTGGTACCTATCATTCAAAATTCTTGAATTACAGTCGTTTGGCTCTTCGAAAATAGCTAGCCAGTTTATTAGGAAAAGCAGTACACATTGTATAAAGCCAAGGTAATATTTACGTAAAAATACGTTCCCCAACATAACTCTGCCCGAGGCTACTTAATATTTTTTTAATTACAGTTTCTTTCTTGACAAGATGTGGTAAAAATTTTGTTGTGTATTTTAAATAATACCATATATCTATTACGAAACATATTTTAATCATTTTGAATATGAATGATGGTATAAAATTATACGGTTTTTGTAACACACGTAAAAAACTAAAAACTTTGATGGAAAAGGTCATTTTTTATATTTACACTTGTATACAGGATGTGTCAGACATTCAAAATCGTCAATTCTGCTTGAATTTTTTGTAGATTTATTTTAAAATGTTCCAATTCTCGCTGTACACTAATTTATTATGCTTCTTTGCATACCGTACCTCAAGCATTTTTAAGAAAATGGTATACTTGACGTAATAGATATTGTGCGAACTTGAAGTTGTCGGCGTTTTGTTCGACTGCAATACGATACGATACCGTCATAGTCCGCAACATAACTTAAAGGGAATATACGATTAGATAAGCTGCATTAAAAATATTACGTCCACTATATACAATAATAATACAACTATAAAGTAACACATTTTAACGGCTTATTACTCGAAAATAGAAAACTCTATCGACATACAATTTTCGCTGTATGATTTATTGCAATTGACCCATTAATTTTAGGATTGCCGGCAGAAGCGAAGAAGATATACTTTGAGACAAACTATAACTTCCTTATTTTTATTTATTGTGAAAATATAAAACCGTTTCGAACGCAATTATTTATGGAACATTCACAAATTTCAATTACAAGTTAATTGCAGTAATAATTTGGTTAAATTGAGGATGCCTAGCCTAACAGAATACCGAATTTAAATTTATTTATTAATTGAACACGGATAATTATGAAATGTCGCCTGGAATTTAGGTCTGTCGAATTACTGGGCGATGTTAATTTGAATTTTATTACAGACTTTTAATATTATTAATGTATAAATTGAATTTATACTCACATGGGATAGAAATAATGGAAAATACATGAAAATAAAATAAAATAAAAAACGATTGCTCTTATAAACGAAACTAACTGTAAAGTAATAATTCCAATATTTAAAATGACAAATTTAAAGAAATTATAACTAAAAAAATAATAATTCTCATTGCACAATAACATGCGTCTTTGGTCTGGTGGACAAAGACGACATAAACGAATGCAATGATGAGACTAGGCAAGGTGCAAAGCTGCTTGTCTCAGTATTGCAGTGTGTATGAGAAGCACGCCAACGGCAGCACTAGAAGCCTTATTTGGCCTTCCTCCATTACACCTCGTGATAATGACTTTTTAGGGAGCAAAGCAACCTGAGCAATAAAATAGTTAGATAAGGACACATATCCATTAAGGACATCATAAGTGGAGCCATTTCAGATATGAAAACAGAATATATGGCCACTAAACTTCTCCCCAGTCCCAAATATAAGGTAGAAATACCCCACAGAAAGGACTGGCAAGACCCAAGCAGACTGAAGTTTCCCCGAGGAGAGTCCAGGTACCTTGACGGGTCACAGACTGGGGAAGGGACAGGAGCAGGGGTGTATAGTGAAATGAGAAACACAAGATGCTCCTTCTCACTAGGAGAACATATCTCTGTATTTCAGGCAGATACACGGAAAAAAAAGATATGTTATATCAACTAAATTTATTTAGTCACTTTTATTTGATTAACTCAATTAAATTTCATTCATATCAAATACTGAATGTATTCGTCCGACGAAATATTAAAATTGCTGAAACAAAATGGAATTGTCGATGTAATCCTAGAAATTTCTTGAATCAAAAATGAACTTATCAAGTGAAGTATTTCTTAATTTACATCAAAGTATTATAATATTATCTCAAAAAAATGATTCATTCAAATCAAACAAATTAACACGCTTGATTCAAACATACACTGGTCAAATGAAATATATTTTAACTTACTTTAAGCGAATAATATTATTAACTCAATTATAATATTTGGTTGACTCAAACAAGTGAATTCGCTCGGTTCAAAATAAATTTTTTCAAATGAAGCATTTTTCAACTCCTTTTAAGCGAATAATAATATTAATTCAACCTTATTATTTCTTTTCAATCAAGCATGTACACTATATTGTTTTAAACAAAAAATGAATTGGTTTGAAACTTAAAATCACTGAAGTAACCAATTTCAACAGTCAATTTGAACTATTTATTCTTGTTTGTTTCAATAGATGCAATAGTTCAATCGGAATAATTTCATATTTGTATCGACTGATTATCTGTTTCATTCAAAATGTTGTTGCTTAGTAGATTGTCCTGTTTCTATCTATCACAACGTTTTCACTTCATTCTTCATTTTATATTGTTCTAAGATAGGAGTTAGATCGTTAGGTGAGTGATAACCTGTTGTCTGGAAATTGTTCTGGATTAGCGGATTATTCAGGTAAATATAATTATGTATTCTATTTACAAATATTATATTATCTCGTTTCTTCCGAAAAAATGTTCATTTTTGTTTTAAGATGATAGGTAGTTTGTCCTGTATCAGTTGTATCTTAAATCGCATTCATCACATTCTAAACGAAACATGAATTTAAACTGAGATTAAACCCGGTTTTAAACAGTAAGTACCTAATGTCTTTTTTACAAAGTTACTTTGCTATGATCCTACCTAACCTAACCTACCTAATTGGAAATGTAAGGTAATGAGTCATTACCTTCACTTTAAATTTCTTATATTCATCATCATTAACTTGCAAATTGTTAATTCTAAGCGTTATAGTATAGTGCTACCTAAATTCAGTGTTTGAGAAAGGGACATGATATGCCCCAATGACATTCATTGGGGCTGCATTTCGTATATTTATATTGGAAAATTCAAGAATTTCTTTTATGCTTGTTTAGAACATTCATTTAACTCTATTTATTTTTTTTATTACTTCTTTGTAGATCAACATATATTATGATTTGATTTTCCCTGATGCCCTTTTAGTGAATTTGCAAGTGGATTGGTTCCAATTTATGGAAAAGTTATTGCGGTTGAAAAGAAATGCAGTTAGCGGAAGTTTGATTTTATGTTTTAGAAAATTAATATTTTATTTTGTTATTGTTTTTTCTTTTTAAATAAAATGCTATGAAGTATATTTAACTTTTCTTTTTTAAAGCACTCAGTATGTTATGCCAACTTAATTTTTATATTAAAATTAGCAATCAGTTGATCAAACTGATTGCATTTCAAGTTCAATCAACATATTATACTTTTCAACTAAAATATTTAATTTATCAGATAAATTCTCAAAATTAACGCAAGCAATTAATTTTCTTGATTTGCTTATGAATTTCGTTGATTTAGTAATTTTGTTATTCAATTTAACAACATAATTCTTCACCTGAATCCAAAATTTGTTTCAAACCAAGCAAAAAAAAATTGATATGACGATAACGTTTGTTCATTAGATCATTTATTATAATTTGTTCAACAAAAAAATTGACTTAATCATTATTTTTCTCAATTGATTTGATCATTTTTCAGATTCAATTCAACAAAATATTCACTATGTTGAAGCAATAATTTTATCAAAATAATCTATGAAAATGGTCCGGTTGACTAAATATTTGGTTCAGTCAACAAACAGTTAGTTGCATCAATACTTTAACCTGCATTAAAACCAAGAAATTATTTTAATTACTCCAAAATAATATTTTGTCGTGCATATATGACACTTTAATTTAATTGATCCAAATAAATTTTACTTGATACAACGATTCTTTTTTATCCGTGTATGCTATCTTGGAATGTGTCAGAATTAACAAACATAGGACTGACACTCATAGGATAAACATACTAACTGACATTCAGGCAGCCCTTGCAGCTTTAAACAGCCGCAAGGTAACATCCATACTGGTAGAAGAATGCCAGAAAGAACTAAATGAACTAGCAGACCACATTAAAGTAAGATTAGTGTGGGTGCCGGGACATAACGGCTGATGAACTCGCGAAGAGAGGTTCAGCAACAGCATATGTTGGACCAGAACCAGCTCTTGGGACCACAAAGAAGGGAGTCCGAGGGCAAATACAAAAATGGGTACAAAGCCAACATAGACTTCAGTGGAGGTACACAGTCCAAAGCAGGTACACAGTAAAACCTTCATAGGTGATACATGTGTAAAACGGGCCGAAGAACTACTGAATATCAGTAGGAATGACCTAAGAATTATTACAGATTATCTAACGGGTCATACCCCGGTAAAAGATCACCTGCATAAAATAGGTTTATATAACGGTGACCTCAGCTGCAGACTTGACCGAGACCGTAACCCATATCTTATCTGACTGTGAGGCACTGGACTCTAGGAGACAAACAATCTTTGGAGAAGCCAATGTGCCACCAAAAAATTTTATATGGACATAGAATGTCCTTTTAAAAAATTACAGTCACAGTGACTCTCGTATTAACTGCCAAAATGAATTTTACAATTAGTCAAAAAAAAATTAATACAAACACAGTAAAATAATGGAAATATTTAATGTTTGCTTCCAATTTATAAAATCACCCCAACGCTTGCCGACTCTGTCCTCGTATATATAGAAAACAATTTTACACCTTCTGGGTATTTTCTTTGTTACGTGAATAAGGGTAACCCGACATTTCTTCTGTGTGCCGGTTTTTGATAAAAAATGAATGTAAAGTGTATTAGATATTAGGAAATGAAAAAAAAATGGGGATATTCAAAAGAAACTAAGAAACAAAAACAACTTTGATAATTGATCATACAATCAACATCGCTTTATCCTCCTGGCGGCATCCCTTGTGACTATACCACATGCGCGGAATCCTTATTCACAATACTCTGTCGGAAGTATTCTTATTATAGAGATGGGTGCGGGTATAATATAAAAAACTAGTGTGAGATAACATTATTTTCCACTAATAGCTGTGAAGTTGACAATAATTGCTTCTTCTAGACAACTGAGAAGTTGAATTTCTCCATTATATAGTGGTTAATAATGTTTTCTATTATTAACCTAGATCAATAATGGACAAATTCAAATATTTTGATAATTCAGGGATAGTAGTTCAACGAAAACTTGTGCAACATATATTTTGTATACTCAGAAGATTGTCTTTAACATATTTGCTGCTTGAAATTACTTATCAAGATAAAATTATTTGAATAAAAAAACCATTAGCTTAAAATTAGCACTGAACCAAAAATGACGAGTACATTCATAATATATCGAAAAATGACAGTATACTTGTCATTCAGACGACGAGGTAAACGCTTTGCTTGGTGCGTGGGTGAATTATTTTTAATTTATGTCTTAAATTTGGCTATTAGTGGAAAAAAATTGTATATACACCGATGTGGTGCAGACATTTGTAAACCTCGCACCTCATTTCGCTCTTGGTGCTCGGTCTCGGTAATAGTCTTCACCAACTTGGTGTATATTATTATTTTGTTTTGTCATGTACAGAGTGTGCCAAATTGGATGGTTTTGCAAGGTATTTCGAAATTTCAAGTAGAGGAGGAAAAAAGTAGCAAAAAAAACGTTTCACAATATTTCGGTGACTCGGCATAACATATCCCAAGTAATAATAATAATAATGTTTATTCAAGGAATATAATACAATATAATAAATAATTTAAAAGGGAATTGTTAAGAATACAGGAATAAACATAAACAGTAATCATAATGGTCCAAAGAATTTAAAGAACATCTAAGCTCTAGTTGAAATGAATCAACATTATTATGTGAACAAATAAAAATTAGATTGTCAAATATAATAATCTGTCATTATAAACGTCAAAAAAATCTTCAAAGGTAATACCACGAGTGCTCCAAATTTTATCGATAATTTTTTCTTTTCTACGAAAACTTGTTTATTTGGCAAAAATATGAAAACAAACCGATTGATTTTATCTAAATTCGGTTTGTTTGAATGTTTTTGCCTCAAAAATAAACAAGTTTGAGTGATGAAAATAAAAAATTATGTGATAAAATTTGAAGAGCGAGTTGTATTTGAGAAGATTATTTTTTTCAACAATTTTTCAAATTTTGTATTACCTGAATGTTCAATATTATCTTGTTCAATATTATCTGAATCGGTTTGTGTTCATTTTTCAATAAACTTCGAAGCACTTTTAGTTGTCAATAATGACAAATCCAAAGTAAAATTTTGACATTTCAATGTAAACAAGGTGTTATCGATGAGGAAGCAGAATTATCAGTATAATACCGAATGATTGGCTAGAATAATGTGTTGCTATGTCAGATTTTGACTAGTGAAAAAAATAATTTATGAAATCATAACTTACTATGGATCTACATCAAGTAAAAGCCTCATCTATTCAATTTTTGAAAAAAATAATCAGTATAATTCGCTGTTGGGTACCCACCAGGAAAAAATTTCCGATAAAATTCATCCGTTGCTATGGTGTTCTGACAGAAATACACGTTCTGATTGGTTAAAAATTACATGTGTGAAATTTTCACATAAATAAAAATACATTTATATGATATCATAAAATATAAAACTCCAAATATAACTATTTTTAAACGATAAACAAACTCATATCTACTTATAATTAAAACTATATATAATTATTGGGAAAGGTAATAATATTAAAGAAATCAGTGAAGTGGTTAGGGCAAATTGACATAATCGGGAAATATTGGCAGTATTAATTAGGTTCATAACATCAAATACAAAATTTTAGGTTGACTAGATCATTGAATCTTTTTCTGTCAGTTTTGTACATCCATTCCTTCACAGATCGTTTAAATGTTCCAGGATTATTTATGTTTCTCAAGTTGAGAGGTAAAATATTATAAATTTTTGCTGACAGAAATTCCACTGAGCGTTGACCGATTGTTTTCTTACAGATAGAAATATTTATTGAGTTTTCTTTTCTCGGTGAAATTTTTCAAAAACAAATTTAACTCTTATCTATTAATGAACAAATTAAACTATTGAAACTTACAGGGTGGCCCACCGCATAGGCTTGGATTAGTTTATTCATCTAAAACGTTTCAGATAATGTAGTTTAATAATGGCTAATGGCAAAAAATTTGTACTATAAAGGATGGAAGGTATGTATGTATGTATGTATGTATTTTGGGCTGACATTCAAGATCTATTGTGCCCCCTTACTTCTACTTAATTTCTGAGTAGCTCCTTTAGTCCTATTTCCCGGAGGAATTTTAGGATATCTTCAGGCTTCAACTTAGGTAAATTTTCCTTTTCTATCCAGTAATCTCCCAGGTGCTGTGCTCTAGGATTCTGATGTGCTGTGCAGCTGGAAAATATGTAGATGGAGGTTTCTTCTTTCATGCCACAAAATCCACATTCTTCCTCCTCCACTATTTTGAGCTTTTTCAGGTGCCCAGTCAGGCGACAATGTCCCGTTAGGATCCCTGTTGAAACTCTTAGCGCAGTTTTACTTTGACTCATGCATTCATTTGATCTCAACTGGTTGTAGTCACCCAGAAGAGTCTTTGATTGTATAAGCCCTACTAGATCTTTCCTTACCTATTTCTTCCAATATTACATTGGGGCTGGTTCCGCAAAAGGGTTCAGGCCCCCAGAAAGGTATTTCAGTCCCCCTCTTTGCTAGTTCATCTGCTATATTATTTCCTTCTATTCCAGAAGAGTGGAAGGTATCAAAGTTACATTTTTTAAATAGGGAATCTTGATGATAATCTAAGCTTGAATCTTGAAGGGTACATATTTGTTAAACCTTCTAATATTTTGTTTCCTTTTACCTGATATGACATTTATGTGCATATGTTTACTGAAGGGTCACTGTGAAGCCATATCAATTTTAAATGGGACATCCTGTATATTATTGCTCTCTAATAAATTTTACTGGTTTATAATAATTATTATCCTATGATTTTAAATTAGACACTTATTTTTATATAGTAGCGATTTTGTAACTTATTTTATAATGTAACAACTCCTCGCCCAGCTCTGTTCCACAATGGAATATTCAACAAAACAGGATAGAGCCAGTTGGAGTAGTGTGTCGACGAAACTCTCAGCGGGAGGACTCTATGCGAGTAGACTTTCAAAAAGCGGCCTAATGCGACGATCTTCTAAAACTCGTATCTCTAGTTTTATTAAAACTTTTTAGTGAATTCTTTCAAATCAGCAGAAATGGTCGTCTATCATTTTTGGTATGTCAATAAATATTTCTATATTTTGTTGAAGAAATATATATTTTTTTTACAATAAATTAGATTTTTATTTAGTATTTTTTTGGGAAAAGTCATGTTTTTTTAGGAGTTGATTTAAATTAAAATTAGAAAAATCCCATTTGCTTTCGTTTCATGTTATTATTTTCAAATTCTCAGGTTCTTTTTTTTTGTAGTTGAAGCTTTCTGTATAAGTAAGCTGATTATTTTGTAATTAGTATCTAATAGGAATAAATTATTTAGATATTATTAAATAGTATGGGTCCCTATACCGTTCCTTGGGGTACTCCACAAGAGAATTTTTTCCTTCACTTGAAAAAAGCCTTTACTTTCACTGTTTGTTGTCTGTTGCTTAGGTAACTTTAGCGTATTTGCTGTGCCTTCTATCTACCTATATCGACTAATACATTCAATATAATGGTATGGTCCACAGTGTCAAAAGCCTTCGATAAATCTATAAAGACACCAGTCGCTGTCCAAAAAGTGCTTGGTAAAATAATTTTTTCAACTACTAGCTGTGAAGATGACAATTATTGCTCCTTTTAGCCTGAGAAGTTCAATTTCTCTATTAGTGGTTAATAATTTTTTTTAACTATTAACCTAGGTCAATAATGGACAAATCCAAATATTTTGAGAATTCAGGAATAGTAAGTTCAACAAAAACTTGTGCTACATAATTTTGTATACCCAGGAGATAGTCTTCAACATATTTGCTGCTTGAAATTACCTATAAGGATAAAATTATTTGAATAACAATGCCATTAGTTTAAAATTCGCGCTCAACCGAAAATGACTGATGACAGTGATGACATAACGAGTACGTTCATAATATATCGAAAACTGACAGTGTACTTGTCAGTCAGACGACGGGGTAAACGCTTCTCGTGGTGCGTTTGTGATTTATTTTTAATTTTTGTCTTAAATTTGGCTAGTAGTGGAAAAAATTGTATATAACATCTTGTTCAATTGAAACCCATCTTTGGTCCAAGAAAAATTTATTGACAAGTATAGTTACAAATAACTACCACTACAATTGAGGCACATATCCCACTGTTTCACCAACCGATGTATACCCTGCTTATAGAATTCTTGTGGCTGCTGCTGGAAGAATTCTTTCACAGCGTTTTGTACTTCTGCGTCCGACTGAAAACGGTTACCTTTTAACGCCTTTTTTAGTGGCCCAAAGATGTGAAAATCGCAAGGCAATAAATCGGGACTATAGGGTGGATGCTCTAATATCCTCCATTTCTTTCGTTGCAGATTTTCTTTCACTACGTTGGCAACATGAGGCCGAGCATTATCGTGAAGCAGAATAACACCACGTGAAAGCTTCCCTGGACGTTTTCTTCTTATTGCTTGATGGATCTTGTTCAAACTTTCATTATACAGGTTTGCGTTGATATGTACTCTAGGTTCTGTAAACTCTATCAGCAAGGGTACTTCATGGTCGAAAAAAAATGTCAACATCACATTGCCTGCAGAAGGTTGAACTTTAAACTTCTTTGGTGGCGGAGAGTTTGTGTACGATACTATGGACAGATCCTATACTCACACCAACATTTTCTGAAATTGCTCTGATTGAAATTCGATGATTTTCTCTAATCAGGCCTTCCACACATGCCACATTCCTGTCTGTTGATGCAGTAATCAATGCACCTAGTCGTGGCTTATCATTCGTCCTCTCTTCTCCATTCTTAAATTGTCGACAACATTCCTTCACAGTTGGATATGCAAAACATGCGTTTCCATTCACTGCTTGCATTCGCGTATAAATTTGCAACGGTTGCACACCTTCAGCACACAAAAATTGAATGACCGCACGCTTATCACATTTGGACGGATTGTTAACAACAAACGCCATTTCAAAGTCACAATACTTAAAATCACTGTCAAATATAAACGAAATAAACAGATCAGTGTGACGTTACTAATGACTACTAATGTTGGAAAACGTCAGTTGAATGATTACAATTGTTTCCAAGGCTAACCTGATCAAAGATGGGTTTCAGTTGAACAAGCCTCGTACAACATGGGGTTGAAGACATTTATAAACCTCGCACCTTATTCCGCTCGGGGCAAAGACACTCGCGAAATAATCTTGGTGATCGGTCAATAATAATAGCCTTCACCACCTTGGTGTATATATACTATTTTGTACTGGAAAAATACACTGGGGACGGAAATAAAGGAGTACATTTTTTAATAGAAAATATTTTTTTTGGTTTTTGGGCGATTTTTTTTGCAGGGCTAATAACCTAACATGTCCTCAACATGACTGTAAATTTGAAAGCAAAAATAATATACAGGGTCGGACTTTTGAAAAAAATTATATAACAGTGCATTTAAGCTCGTTGCAAATGAAAAATGTTTTAGCTAAAATTGTACTAATATGCTTTTTCGATAGATAAACAATCCAGAACACTTTTTCAGAAATTACCGGATTCGCGAAATACCATTTTTTTTATTAAATAACATTTTAACAAATTACACATTTATGAAAACAGTTTAGTAACTTTGAAACTTAGAGAAAAATATTATGAATGTGAAATTAAATCCGGAGGATTATTCAATTTGGGGAATTTTCGAACAAAATTTGTATGCGGGACAACAATTTGAAACAATCGAACAGCTCAAAGAAAGAATGCAGTATGTTTGGAACAATTTTGAACAGGGTGCAATAAATGGGGCTATCAATTTATGGCGCAGACGACTTCAAGAAGTGGTAAACAATATTGGTGGCCACATTCATAATATTTTACTCTAAGTTTCAAAGTTACTAAACAGACATTAATTTTTGGGTATATTTTCTAAAATAGTTTTTTTTATTTAATTTCCATCGAGCTATGTTTCTTAAATATTTATCTAAATTGGTATACAAAATTTTGAATAAATTGCTTTTCATTGTAACTAATTATAGAGAGTTTTGTTGCTTGGGGTCCAACTGCAAAATAATCAGTTCGTATGTGCAGAACATTCAAAAAATATAACAGTTTGTAACAAGTGTGATAATTAAATCATTATTTAAAATGTCACTAAAATGCTTTTTCTTTTTTCATAGTGTGCTTACAATGCATTTATCAATGCTGACAACTTTTTTATGTAAAAATATATTTTTTATAAGCAGAATGTGTTTTATTTTTAATATTTCCTAATTATAACATTAAAAAAAATAATAAGCCAAAAAAATGTTGGGGTACACTTGGACCCCACTCGGTATTTAATGTAAGTTTTTGATCACGGGTTTATGAAGGTTAATAAAAAAATTTCGCAAAATTTCCTTTTTACTGAAGTGTTCTGGATAGTTTATCTACTGAAAATGCATATTAGTACAATTTTAGCTAAGACAGTTTTCATTTGCAACGAGCTCAAATGCACTGTTATAAAATTTTTTTTTATAAGTCCGACCCTGTACATTATTTTTGCTTCCAAATTTACAGTCATGTTGAGGACATGTTAGGTTATTAGTCCTGCAAAAAGAACATAAATCGCCCAAAAAACAAAAAAAATATATCCAATTAAAAAATGTACTCCTTTATTTCGGCCCACAGTGTATCTTGCCAAAAAAATTATATGTGTCGTGGGAACTATTCTTTCTTCTGATTTACATATTTTTAATATTAAATAATAATTAATAACTACATAAATTAATATTAATTCAATACAACTTACCTCTTACTTATTTTCATCGATTAATATTTTCAAAAAATACTTTTGTCCACGACCACCTAACAATAAGTCAATATTTTACCTCCTAACTAAAGGTATATGGTACCCATATATCAACTGTCGTATAATACACTGAGGTGTATTATGGTTCATAATTCCCGACTAGAGATGGAGGTACAATATGAAATAAACTATTAAATCTGTGTATTTTGTTTAGGAAATTTGTTTCTGACATATATCGTATCTATAAAATATTGTAATTTTTAGTATTGATACTTTTCCTAACGATATTTTCTAATATTAAGTATTTCAAAACAATATATTTATAACGGTACGTTGTATTGATACTTTCTACTGTATTGCCCATCTCTATATATGTCAAATTATTTGAAGTAGCTGCCACAACATTTTGAGGTTAGTAATATGCCAAATCGCTACTGACTTTTATTTATTAATAAATAAATTGAGTGTCGTGGACAAAGTATAGTATTCTACTCGCAATTTATGGCCATAATTCACTTGGGTGACTTGCGCCCCTCACCTGCGGCTCGAGACGCAAACGTCACCCATCGTGAATTATGGCTATCATAAATTGCTCGTTTAATAATATACTATAAATTTGCAATAAATAAATAAATTATAGGAATTTTATAAATCATGAAGCAAGTGGCCTGCATAATAGGCAACTTTTCGCGGCTTCTTTAAAGAGGTATTTGAGAGAGGGAAACTGGCTTCCCATCGCGGATTAAAGGGTTGAAATAAATATTCTCGCCATACATTTACCTTTGTTAATTGCAGGGAAGATAAAATATTTTATTCATAAAAAAGCTGTTCAACATAACCTCTTATGTATTCAAATAAAACCTATCCGAAACTGAAAAGTGAAAAGTGAAATTGGTACGAAACCCTTTCAACGACCCTTATAAAAATATTTTCCTTTTTTTACTTCACATTCGCTTTTATGCTGGTTACATGGAATTGTGAGTTGTGATTTGTGATTTACACCAAAAAAAACAGGAGCCTTTTCAGCGTTTACAGATTTTTTATTGTTTAAAAAAAAATAATCAAACGACTATATTACGCTCGGATTTCAAGGTAACACCCCAGGGTCAATTAAAATAAAAGCAGGGGTTACTTTTTGGAATTCGTGAAAAGTAACAGTAATTGCGTTACTTTTATAGAGCAACTTGGAATCGTTACTTCGTTATAGTAAGGTGTTACCTTTTTTGGTCAATCTATACCAAAGTCGGTTCGGTCTCAAGAAAAACGCAAAAAAATAATGTCACGCGGATATTGAATGACCGACGCAAGAGGAAAAGGTTGAACGGGGCTCCCCTACAGTTAACATTTCAATTTCCAATAAGCAGCTGACTTAGGTCTTTGTTTACATGTGGTTGTTCTTTGGTTCATCCAGACTTGAAATATCCATTAGGTTTGATCCAACTGGTGATAGAACCGTACAACGTAGCTGGAACGCTACCGAAACGTCAAAATAAAAAATATAAAAACATTATTGTGATTTGATTCCCAAAGAAATAAGAGAAAAAAGAATAAGTTATGCCACTAGGAACGTACAGAAGATATTTAGAACCGGTCTTGGTATATACTGTCCAATTATCCAAATATTTTTTTATTGTTCTGTATAACTTATGGTTATAAAAGACCGAAAACTTGTGTTACCTCAGGTTCATTTATGAATATTTTAGGAAATATTTAGATTATTCTGTAATAATATTTAAAATGACTGCATTAAAAATTAGATTTTATTGCTCTTTCCCACATAGAAATAGACTATAATTATGGTATTAAAATAAATGGTAAAAAATATGTTCAATTTAGTACAAAAATTGTGTTATACAATATCAATTTGTTCTGCTTCCTTACGAATTTTAATAAGATTGCAAAAAAATTTGAAATTTAAACTGCAGTTGACATTCTTCACGGTTCTATTCAATTTATTCATTTTCTTTCACCAACCACCTCTTTTTAATGAAATCCATTCAAATACAAAAAGTATTTAAAAATGGAAATGAGTAAATTTTCTGGTAGTGGAAAAATATATAAACCACAGTGGAGAAGATTTTTCTTTTTCAAGTTCTTATCCCTACCTTGAAGTTGATTATATGTTATGTTGTCTGACTTTATGTGATTCTTTGAAAACCTTTATTTAATAGTATATTAAAGTATAAGTGGATATTAAGGTCTTTAAAACACGCGCGATTTTTCGAGCACGACGGCGAAGCCGGAGTGCTCGAAATAGAGCAAGTGTTTTAAAGACCAGTTATCCACGAATACTTTACGCTATTTTTTTTATTGGTGCACTTTGAAATTATAAATACTGGTCTACAACTACTACAACAACAAGAAATGGAAATCATAGATGGAAATAAGAACTAAATGTCAAATGGTTGAATTCGTGATGTATACCTTGCGTTGTCATGGAAATGAGAAAAACATAAAATAATAGTTATTTTCCTAACAAGTGCGGAAAGTGATACTTTCCCGCACGCGACTGCAGTTGACCCGAACGACGCGAAGCGGAGTTCGGGCAAGCGGTCAAGGGCGGGAAAGACACTTTACACATGAGTTAGGAACATTATTTTTTCTACGACCGTATATACAAAAAAGTATATCAACCCATTTCTCAAAATTTATTTTATTTTAACATACATATAAAAAACTTAAGCCAAAAACTATTATTATTATTATCAGTTATTATTATAAATATTAATATTAGAAACACAATTTGTTGCATTCTGTGAATTACTTAAAATTGCCGGTCCAGTGGAGTTATTTGGTGTTTACTGGTGAGTGAATGACGTTGATGAAAAAATGCTTATAAAATATTTGACCTATGATCGTAAGTTGGAAGAAATATTATGCAAATTGACAACCCTGTTGACAAATTTCGCGAAGCAGCCCGAACGGAGTCGACATAAGACGATGGGCATTTAAATGGGTATGTCCACCCATCTCTCTCTCTTTTTACCGTTCTCTGTCAAGCTTTCGTATATGTTCTCTTTATAATCTGTGTTAATATATCGAAAACTGACAGTGTAGTTGTCAGTCAGACGACGGGGTAAACGCTTCTCGTGGTGCGTTTGTGAATTATTTTTTCAATTTTTGTCTTAAATTTAGATAGTAGTGAAAAAAATTGTACCTTCACCACATTGGTGTATAATATTCTATTCTAGTTGTTCATATTTTTTATATTATTATATTCATTTATTTTTTATTTTTTGATATAACACTGTCCGTATGTCCCTCGTATATTCTTGTGTTGTTTTGAACAACTAGGCAAGAAATATTTCAGAAAAAGAGTGGAAACTGTAACAAGAGAACAGCGCCAAGATGAATTTTAAAGAATAATATGGAATTCCGACTGCTTGGTCCATATACCCTTTATATAATTAAGTACTTACATAAATCATATGTTGGAAAGAAAAAGGGGACACTTGGAATTGTTATTTAGACAAAAAGAATGATTAATTTGTTCTTTTAACAGAATAATTTATTTCGGGAATGCTTGACTTGTTTTTCAAAAAGTGGGTTTATACGTAAACTAACAAATCTTCGTTGCCTTTGTGACATTTTCTTGGCTAAAGTAAGTGCCAAAAAAATTACATTTTTTATCATTTGGGATTTTAATTTTGAAAACCTTTTCTTAGTCCATGCTCTAAAACGCAGCTGTTCTCGCCTAGTTCATTTAGCTCTCCTTATAATAAAATCAGGAGCGAGGTCCTTGCTGTCTGTTTGTGGGTCTGAGTGACCGTCCTTTTCCACCCAACCTCTTACAACAGAAGTGGGACAAAAATGATCAGAAGTGGGAGAGAAAAAAAAAGTAATATGTATACATGTAGAACATCCTCGCAAAATTGTGCGTTATAAATTTAATATCAAATTAAGATCCCTTGCAACAATATCCAAATGTATAAACCCGTTTTACAATGGAACAGGGGTAAAATCGACCCCAACGAAGCAGCGGGTACGGAGTTATAATTTCCTACGGAATATTGTTGGAGAGAATTGAATGAAATGATAAAGTGCCGCGTTTACTGTGACTTCGATCCCTTTGAAAATAAGCACTTAATTATAACGCAAATATTAACACTTGATAATTTATTTAGAAGGTATTTACTGGTATCTGTTAATATGTTTATTGAAACTGAGAATTATTGAATTACACAGTTTAACAATTATTCTCGATAGTTGGCGCTGCTGACTGAAAACGGTAAAACATGTCCATATTTTCCACGATGTATAATAGCGGATAAACGCCTTGTTTACATTATAGACATTAAATTGTTTGCAATCAACATTATGGACAACTTGACAACATTGAAATATGAAATATGGGTATTGGATTATATTAGAATTGGAGTGGCTCTTTGTCTTTGTGGTCCTACTCATATTTAGAGCTCGATATCTAGCTTCATTCTTTTTATTAGACTTAATAGCTTGGATACCGCCTCCCTTGCAGCTCTCTGCCATCGGTTTTTCTCCTCCGAATAAGTGAAGCCGCACCCTTGCTAGGCTTTCGCACTCACAGAGTATGCCCAAGTAACACAATAAGCATCGAAGTAGATTTAAAATCGACTTTTGTGTCACTCTTGAAGCTAATAGGCAATTGAAACCGTCCACTAAAGCTTCTACATGTAGCATTCATTACGTAATCGATGCCTAAAGGGAGCGCGCGGTTTGGCCTTAAAGTAGATTTGAAAGCTTATTAGCAATTCAACCTGTAGGCATAAATAGCCATAAATTGGCACCAGAAGAGCATTTTATTAGATTTGATTGCCAACATTGGCTGTCAGACTGATATAAAGAAGCAGTCGTTTAGTTCAGATATGGCTTTCAACGCTTTGAATAATCATGCGCAGTTAAACATTTCTCGTGAGAATGTAATGAAGTTTTGTTTTGGATAAATATTAGATTGGTATTGGAAATTCATGCCAACAGTTATGTATAAAACATCGTCAACTGTGATGGCAGATCTTTCCTTCAATATATATTATGACAATTATTATTGTTTTTGAAACTGGAAAATATCATTGTGAACCAATAGAAATCTCTGCAAACCTTACTTTTCTGTAAAATGTGAATGAAATACTTCCTGAAAACAGAGGGGCCAGTGATAACTGTGTGCAAAATATACTTTATAAATTAAATTATTTCATTATGAATTACGGTGTTGTCATATTCAATTTTGATAC
>CAJUYI010000282.1:0-26476 GCA_910591695.1 Galerucella pusilla | reverse complement strand
TGAAGTGTTTCGGACACGTTTTTGAATTTATAATGAGCTCTTCAGCTATCAATACGATAAAAATACACTATAACTCAGCATGATATATTACGAATTTATTATGTGGAAAACAAAATTTTAATATATACATTGTTATTTTCAGGTAAGCCGCCTTCTCTCTTCCTGTTTTGTGGTGAAGTATAAATAAATTAGTTTATAGTATACAAACACGTTAACTCATATATACCTACCTGCTTTGGAATGTTACCTCTTTAAATACTAAATTAGGATTTCCAGTTAACTTCTCTAACAGAGACGGACTAACCATCAAGTACCTAGTTTAATTTCATAATCTAATTAGTTCAAGTAAATTAAACTTGACATTACGAAAATTTAATCAAATAATTTATATCCGCCCAATATACGGGGTGTTTTCGAAAAGAGTAAGCGAATTTCTCAAAGGGAAGATGTTCCAATTTCATACAATTCTATAAAACTTTGGGAAAAATTGGTAATTCATTTATTTCACTTTATTTTCAAAGGTACAGACAGTATTGATACTTAAAATACAACAACCTGTATGCGAAAAAATTAACCTTGTTAATAAATCTAACTCTTAAAAGCAGTTATAATCAATAAAAAAATATTGTATGGTGAAAAACAAAGCCATGTGCCTTTTCACGAACTGATGATGGTTCAAACTTGGACAAGACGCTGTTAATATTAATAAATAATGTTAGATTTTTTGTTGGGGCATTACAACAACCAGAAATAAGAAACAAAAGGAATTTTTTATAATTATTCAAAATAATAGTGTACGTTCCTTGTTCGAAAGTGATTTTAAACACTTGTGGGATCGCGCCTGGTGTTGCAATATTTCCCACTCATGTGAAAAATGTCTCTTTCCGCACTCGTAACTTGATCAGAAAATTTAGTTTTTCTACAATTGCTATGAAAAGTGACGTATTTCTCATAGCTTATTGAATTTCAAAACCAACTTTGTATAAAAGTATTCAAGAGATTAGAGATACTATAGGGTTATATTATTTTTGTTATACTAACCATAATTACTTTACTTGTATTCTTTAAATTTGAGCAGTTGTAGAAAAAGTATAGTGTGCAACATGTGTGAAAAGTACTTTTCTCACTCGTGTGTTTGCGTCATTCGCCCTTCGAGCTTGTGCCACAAACTTTCACACTCGTGAGAAAAGTTGAACTTTCCCCACTTGTTGCACAATATACTATTATTTGCAATAGCCCAACTTGTTTGAAAATTGAGAGGGATCAATTTTTCCAACTGAATTTTTTTTATTCACGGAATAAGAACATCATAATTAATTAGCATTTTCAATTGTTATTTCATAGAAAAGGCAAATGTGACCACATTAAATTTTCTGCCGGAGAAATCCAAAGAACATTATATGAAAGTTTTATGAAATGGCGAAACATTGCCAAATGAAACTAAAATACATAATAAAGTTGTTAATTTTTCTTAATATTATTGTACATTTTCCAATTCAATCATTACTTTTTTTTCTAAGGAGCAGTCCCTTCGCCGGTACCACCTCAGCCTCCTGGGCTTATTGTGGATACTCCTAGTGTTGCGTAGTATATGCAGAGCTGTTTCGGTATCCTTTTTGCATCTTCTGCATGTAAGGTCTCCGTTGTACAGCCCTATTTTGTTTAGGTGCTCCTTTGTGGGAAAGTGTCCAGTAAGTAGCCCCGTTATGGTGCGTAGTTTGTTCCTGCTCATTGAGAGCAGTTCTTTCGCTACTTTTTCTGATGGTTCTTTCATGAATTTCTTCCCATGTATTTGCCTGGTCGTATTCTTCCAGTATAGTTCCAGTTTATTGTGTTGTTCTTTCAACCACCCTTTTAACCATGACCTCGTTAAGCATCTGGGGATCCCCACAGCAGGTTCGGGTCCGTTCATCAGAGTTGAAGATTCTACTCTTGCTAGTTCGTCAGCTTTTTCATTGCCTGCGATTCCTTTATGACCTGGGACCCACTCCAGTGTTACACTGTTCCGAGTCGCCTGTCTTCTAAGTTCTTTGCCGCATTCCCATACTAGCCGAGATGTCACCCTATAGCTCTGAAGTGCTTTAAGGGCGGCTTGACTGTCACTGTAGATCCCGATCTGCCTGTTGTTGTAGGCTCTCATATTATTAGCTCTTGGCATGCAAGTATTGCATAGACCTCTTCTTGAAATACAGAAGCGTATTTGCCAAGCGAGACGATCCCTTCATATTATTTGCTCGTCTTGCTGTATATGCCCGCTCCGGTGCCGAGTTAATTTTCTTGATCCGTCTGTATACCAGATCAGTTAATTCGCTCTACTAAGTGGTGGTGCGTTCTCTTCCTCAAGCTCCTTTCGATCTTTGATGACAATCTCGAAGTTCTTGCGAAAGATATATTTGGTGGTCTTGTGGTCTGTTGGCATTTTGAAAATGTCATCATCCACATGCCTTATCTCTGTGTGTCCTCTCCCATGTGCCACGTTATGGTCTGATGCTTTTTCCAGTCGGGTTAGTGCTGCCCTTGCTTCGCACATTATGACAATGTAGCGGAGGAAGGTCTAGCATCTAACCTAATCATTACTTATACTGTAATTGGAATATTCCAAATTACTTATTTGATCTTATTATTTGTACCTACAGGGCTGTAAAAATCACATTGTTTGGAACATATGCATAAAGTGTATTTTTTCCACTCATGGAATTTTTCATTAATTGAAAAAGTACCACTTTATGCTCTTGCGGCATAAATTACTATTAGGCCAGCCGCAAAATGAGACGCAGCTTTGTGAGGTGACGCAGCGTGAGTCACGGCCAATTTATGACTGGAGAAGCTGTGGGTTCGGCGCAAAATGAGACGCGGATTGTACCTAGTCACGGCGAGACCGTACAAAAATACGATTGTAGTTTCAACGTTGAAGCTTGGACAGTTTTAGAACATGACAACTGGTATTACACTGTTTGATTCTCTATTTAGTTCTGAATCTAATTCAGAAGACGAGTTCGAGTTAGAAATGATATCCTTTTTCTCTTAGATGACTAATAAAAAGTCAGTGAGAAGCTTGTACACGAAAAAAAGAAAAACTCATGGAGAATTTGCCTAACTCAAGAATTTTGTGATGAAAAGTTCACCAATTATTTTGTCCTAATGTAGTCTACATTACTTGTATCGTACAAAACTTGTCGAATCCGCACAGCTTCTGTTAAATTTTCTTCCATGGTTTTCAAAACACACCGTGAGCCGCGATCTTCTGAAGCGGCAACTACACTGCGTTCCGCAGGGTCACTTTGCACCAAAACTGCATCACGTCACGCTGCGAAGGAATATGCGCATGTTATATTCTTTATTAAGCTCGGTTATGACGGTGCAATTTCGTCTCTGCAACTTGATCGCGGCGACAAAATTGCATGCAGTTTAGGTGTTTCTACCGTACAACTTATCAATGCAATCGAGTTGCACCAAAATAGAACTGGTTCTAATTTTATGCCATAAGTTTCAGCAACTTGGTAACTTTTTTAGTGACTTTTTTTTACGGAAACCTAAAACTTCTGTTGGTATAAGTAACTGAAATGTCAGTTACGAGGTTATCTTTGTATCTGTGCTTTGTGCTTTGTTTTAGATTCTTTATTCTCCTAAAAAACTGTTGCTTTTGTGGATTGTGTAAACTGACACATCCAAGTATCAAGCACATGATGGCTACCTTTTCCAAATTCATATATTTATTGTCCTTTTAGAAAAATTGGGCAATAAATCGCTGTTTTGAAAATTTAAATTTATCATTCATAAAGTTGGATTATTGTTATCTTTTGATAAAAATTTGGTGACTATTTTGAATATTGGCAACAATATAGTATTTCACTAAGAAATTGCTGCAATAGTATGAATATGATCTGAACGCTCATGCAACTTTGATAGGAGACTAGTTGCGGCGAGAAGTTGCTGCAATTAAGTTGCCTTGATGAATTGCCCCTGTCAGAACCGGGCTTTAGGTTCACAAAAACTCGCCGCGACTCAAGATGCGTCTCATTTTGCAGCTGGCCTAATGAAGTACTCGCTTTAGAACACGCGAAAGCCAATTTCCAGCCTTAATTTAAAATTATTAGAAATTAAGTTAGATATTTGAGAGATTGGATTTTCTATTTTCATTTTCTCCTCTTTAAGAATCCATTTTCAGATTTCGATTATCTTTTATAGATCCCGAGTTATTAGCGAAATACTAAATTCCTTTTTTTATACTTTTCACTTTTTTTACGCTTGAGCTTAATTGTAAACGGCAATTTTTTTGGAAAACCAATCAATAGTCTCGAAAATAATTTCGTCTCATTTATCACTAGGTGCTCGAACAAGTTTTTTACGTATCCATAAAATTGACGTTTTCCTGTTTGTTGTTACGTTCCAGGTGATTACTAATTATAACGTGGTTAAGGGAAAAAATTAACGATCTACTTCCGGTATCTTCTCGAGAAGAACGCCTGTACCTAAATTGAATGCGCAAAATAAAATTGGTTCACCTTGAGAAGCAACGAAATAAAATAATAGCGATATCGCATGTCTTTGTTAATGTTTTTTAAGATTCCATTCGAAATAAGCAGACAAACAAAACTAATGCTATGGTTGAAATAATACCATTCTTGGTATGCGTCATCGATTGTTAATGTCCTTCCACATTACGTAGGGAGAAATGGAAAAAAGGCAGGTCTGTGATTAATCCTAATCAAAATATCACATGGTTTTAAATTAAACTAACTGTTTTTAAATGACTCCACAATATATTTGTAAAAATCTGTAAATTGCAAGTAAATTGACAATTGTTTCGATATAAATATCATCATCACAATAATGATTCGTTTAAATGTATTACAAACGTTATCCCTAATCTCTGACTCACAAAAACTTGATTGGTTGATGTTTATAGATTACGCGAAAGCGCAACCTATCAATCGAGAGTTCAAAATACTATGAAGGCGTCACTTCCGTAGCGGCTATGTGTCTTACGTCTTTTTCTACTGTCACACTGACAGTTCTCGCTAGGTCTGTACTTTGTTGTTTACGGTCAATTATTATTAATGAAAAGTGAATATTAATCTAACCTTAAATTTAATAAATGTCCCATTTAAAATAAGGAAGATAAATTTTATTGAGCCCTTTCTTTATACAGTCTGCTGCTACATTTTTGGTCGGTACAGATAAAATAACTTTTATTTTGTATTCCCGAAATTAATGAAAATAAATGGAGGTCAAAATATGATGAGAATCCCTGTACAACATGTTGCTAGTACCCACCAATACCCTCAAAAAGTCTAACCAGTATAATTATGATTTTTGTAATTTTTGGGAAATTAAAACACAATAAAAATCATAGAGATACTACAGATAGAGGCAACAAGCCATAGGGCGCTGTGTAAGTCTGAACTCCGGTGAGAGAGAAAGGGGCAGACGACCAGAGTTTTTTCTGTCTTTGTCTGTGTATATGTTACGGTAAATGTACACTCATGGGAAATGTACACTTTTACCGTAAAATGTGTACATTTCCCAAAAAGTTAGGTATATGTGAACTGAATATAATGTATATGTACATTTCCCGGAAAATGTGTACTTTTCCCTTTCCGTTTTGGTAAATGTATGCTCTTACCTTCATGTTTTAAGGAAAATTGGACTACAAATAAATTAAAAATGTTGCAGTAGAAAAATATTTATAGTATAGTATATTAAAGTATTAGGGCCGGTTTCATAATTCGATAGTTAAAGTGCCTTTAGTAAAAGTAGACTTTATCTTAAAGTATCCTTTAAGACGACTTTAAAATAATTGCGTTTCATAATGAAAGTAGCACCTTCTTTTAATAAAAGTATCATTTAGCTAAGTTGGCAGCCCTGAAATATGTTTTGCGATACCTTAGACACTATTTAATTTAGTTATCTAACCTAAAATTATTGCTTTGGCGGTTTGTTGTTGTTGACAATATTGTTATATTGAATATTTACTGAATAATGGAGGCAAATATAAAACGTACAACAAACTTTACAAAGAAAGAGGAATTGTCTCTCCTACAAAGCATAGAAAAACACAAACATGTAATAGAATGTAAAACGACGAATAAAATCAGCAGTGTTGAAACCGAATTAGAGGTTCAATGTTTTGTAACAAGTTACGAACAGTAGGTTTTGATAACCGTATACGATTTAAAAAGTCAGCATTTTTTATTCTTCTTAAATAAATCTATTCGTCATCGAGTGATGAACTAGAGCTGGAAGAACTATCAAGCATGTTCATCATTTTTTCGTGAAGTATTCAGCCTCGTTGTCAAAAAATATGGAGAAAACTAGGTTATATCTGCTTTAAAGCCACTTTATCTTCTGTAAAGTTTAGAAATTCGCACTTTAAGTTAAAGGAAACTTTAGGCACTACTTTATCTTAAAGTACGATTATGGGACCACTTTTTCAACTTTGAGCCAACTTTAATATTTAAAGGCACTTTAAGTTGATTATGAAACTGGGCCTTAGTGGATATTAAGGTCTTTAAAACACGAAATAGAGCAAGTGTTTTAAAGACCAGTTATCCACGAATACTTTACGCTATTTTTTTTATTGGTGCACTTTGAAATTATAAATACTGGTCTATAACTACTACAACAAGAAATGGAAATCATAGATGGAAATGAGAACTAAATATCAAATGGTTGAATTCGTGATGTACCTATATTTATGATGTATACCTTGCGTTGTCATGGAAATGAGAAAAGCTTAAACTAATTTGTATTTTGATGGAAGTTCAACCTTATTGAGTTATGTGAATGTCAATAGTATTAATTTAAATACCATTTCCTAAGATTTGAAAAATTGAAATATTAATATTTCAAACAATACCAACGGCACTTTCCATTTTAATTTATAAATTTGACATTGTTAAATATTGTTCGAATAAAGGTTTTGACGTTACAAACTACTCCTGTCAGATCAATAATAAAAAAATTGTCATTTAGACATGATTTAGTTTAGACCATAGAGACTTCGTTTCTCGAGTTGTTGATGTTGCCACGGTAACTTTAAAACGCGCTTGTTTTAAAGTTCGAATTAAACACGCTGAAGCGTGCTTTAAATAGGTAAAATGGTTCACCAATAAAAAATAGTTATTTATGATATGTGTTAAAAGTACATTTTTAATGCACGCATGTGAAGGTTTGCACATGAGTGCACATGAGTGCAAAATTTGACAATTCACTTTTACCAGCAGTGCCATAAACATTTTAAGGCACTCAGTGTCTTAAAGTGACATTTTTAAGGCTTCTATGGAGTGCTAAAAATAGCATTTTTAACACGTTTGTAGAAAAAATATATTTCTTTTTTTTATTGTTTTTTAAGTTTGATTTCGAACAAGAAATGCTGATCCTTTAGTGATGAATGCATTGTAATGCACACTAGGTTATTCAAGAAGGGGAAGGGAATATAATTAGAGAAAGGCAGCCTAAATCTCCTTCTTTCCATCTCTCTTTTACATGCTGACAAGTTCCGAGCTAGCTTGTTGCCATTATCTGTAGTATCTCTATGATGAAAATCCTAAACAATGTTGATAATTTGCAAGTAAATTCTCTTTTAAATTATTCGAGCCGTACCTTTTGTGTAGAAGTTACGGCGGGTATAGAAACGCTAAAAGTAAGAAAATGTGAAGTGTATAACTTTTTATTTGATACTAAATTCAACTTTCAACATCAATTCAATTTATAGCTATCTACACTTTATTTATTTGAGTAGATTTTAATTTTAGAAAATCAACCCTCTACCTCTTCTCGATGTTCTCGGATTTACCTGTGGGATTACGATCCGTTTAATTTAATAAACCCATTAAAGGATTATATGTGCGCAATTTACTTGTGGTCGTGATATCAATGTCAAAAATTCATGGAATCCTTCACGTTTTGAAGGTTTACGAACCACATACCAACAAAAAAATTTGTTTTGCATTAATTAGCGTACCAAGAAGAATTAAGTTACGCACCAACGATTTAAAAAGAAATCCTACACCTTGTATTGAATTATCTGATCTTTTTATTGGTTTTTTTTTTAAATCTTTTTATTTATTTTATTGCATAAAACATCGAATATCCTAGCTAATTATAAATTCTGATTACAAGGACGGAACTCAAATAACTCGCGTACACACCTGGAGGATGAAATTTGAAATTCTAAAGCAGTAGCGCACCAAGATTATTATCCAAGGAGCTAAACAGATAAAATACAGAATGAGAGGAAATACTTTTAGGTACGAATGCATCCAGAATGTAATCAGCTAAATAAACCTTCAGTATTTTTTTTTGTCAATTTTTTTGGGAAATAAAACTACAATATCTTTTTATACAATATGTCCTCCTAAGTTGGAATCATAATAATATGGAAAACTTTTTTTATTATTAATTTTAGGAAACCCATTAATGTTAGAAACGAACAAATTTAATTTTCACTCATAATAATGCTTCGACATATCCGTTCTTTCTTTCTCTTATCCTTCTCCTTCTCAGGCGTCGGATTGGAGCTCTTCCTGAACCCATAATTTCCATTCTTTTCTGTCCCTGGCTAATGCCTTCATCTCTCCCAATGACTTTCCTTTGTTCTTTCCAATTTCTTTAATCTGGTCTATCCATTTCCTCCTGGGTCTTCCTCTTTGTCTTTTTCTTGATATTCCCATTTCCATTACATTTCTCGCTATTCTATATTGCTTCATTATTACTAGGTGGCCAAACCAGTTCAATTGTTTCTTTTTAATATTTGATATTATTGGATCTTGATTAGTTATGCTTCTGATTTCTTCGTTCCTTACTTTGTCCCATTTCGTTTTTCCTGCTATTCTCCTTAAATATTTCATTTACATTGCATTTATTTTTGTTTCATGCTTTTTCTTCAGTACGCAGTTCTCACTGGCATAAGTTATAGTTGGTACTGTAATTTTGTTGTATATTCCCATCTTTGTATTTATATCAATGCATTTATGGCTTAGTCTTAGTAATGTTCAATTTAAGGAATAATATAATCTTGTTGATTTATTTGCTCTGTTATTAAGTTCTGCGTCTATTTTTCCATATTCTGTTAAAATACTTCCTAGGTAGTTATAGGTTGTTACTCTTTCTAATGTTTTGTGATTACATTTCAATTCCTCGTAATTATTCCCCTGTTTTTCATTTACTATCATTACTTTGGTTTTCTCTGTATTTATTGTCATTTTCATCTTTTCTATTACTCTTGCCAGTAAGTTAATTAGTTTCTGCATTTTATTTCTCGATTTTGATATGAGTACGATATCGTCTGCGTATAGTAGGTTACTTAGAGCCTCCGCACATGGGTCGATTGGCACTCGAAGCGAATCCGTCTCGAAGTCGAAGCGGAATGAACGTCACATACGAACTATGCGATGCAATCGGAGGTTAACCGTACACGGGGCGATTTTTATCTCTCAGTTCGCGTATGTCTCCCAACAAGTTCAGTCCTTTTTTATAATGAGTGGTTCAAGTGATGAAGAGGACGCTGTTATTTTTCATATGTACCATCGGATAAAAAAAGGAAACGGAGATTATGGATACATCCGTACATAGAGCGGAATTTTCATTGTCGGTTGTATGTTGCTGCAAAAGAATTACAGGAAAGTGATAAAAAATTTTTAGCATTCTATAGAATTTCTAAAGAGTGTTACAAGTTACAAGAAAAAGTAATTCAATCACTGGAGAAATTCCATTTTTTAATTGAATCCAAGTACTTACATCCATATTGCAAGCGAAACTATCGTCACACTCGAACTTTCCCGTTCTCAGCAGCTCGCAGGGTTCGACTGACGATCGAGACGCAATCAATTCGACTACCGATCGACCGCAAATCGACCCGTTGGTGGACCTACGTTACATTACCTACGAAGTGGAATGGAGGGAGAAACGTTTCGACTTCGAGACGCATCCACATCGAATGCCAAACGACCCGTGTGCGGAGGCTCTTAGTCTGACCGGTACCATGTTCCTGTACCCTATTATCGTGTCCAGATGTTTTTTTATTTTCTTCACTATTTTGTCCATAATAATAACAAACAACAGTGGGCTTAAGCTATCACCTTATTGTATACCTTTTTTCATTGAAAACTCTTCCGATCTTCGACCTCCTATCTGCACTCTTAATTTGACAGTCTCGTATGTGCTTTTAATTATATTAATTAGGGCTTTCGGTACTTCTAAGTCTTCCAATACCTCCCAAATTTTTTCTCTTTCTACTGTATCAAAAGCTGCCTTCAAGTCTATAAATGCTAAATACATTTCTTCTCCTGCTTCAATTGTATTATCAATTAGTCTTCTTAAAATGTATATATTATCATTTGCTTGCCTTCCTGGTCTGAAAGCTGCTTGTTCATTTTCTAATTTTGATTCTATATGACTTTTTAATCGGATCTCTAATATTCTCGTATATATTTTAAAGCTAGTTTGGGCTAAACATATTGGTCTATAATTATTGCACAGTGTTTGATCCCCCTTTTTTATGTATTGGCAATATAATATTATTTTCCCATTCTTTGGGGATTTTTTGAGTGTCCCATGCTTCCCTGCATATAAGAAGCAGCCATTATTTTTCTTTTTCTCCTAACCATTTTATCATCTCTGGCGCTACTTAATCCTCCCCACTGGCTTTTCCTATTTTAGGTTTCTTTACAGCCTCTTCCATATCTTCTCTTTGGAGTGTATGGTATTCATTCGACATATCCAACATTTTTTAGTAACATTTTCCGATATTGCCAAATTTAAAGGTACTTTACTCTTGAGTAAAACTCATATTTTATTGACAAACCTCGTATACAACTAAAAAATTCGATATTTGATGACTGTATTCTATGTTTTAGATAATGCAGAACTTTTTATGAAGAATAACTTTTTTGCTAAAATTAATAATAAAAAAGTTTTCCATATGATTCCAACTTGGGGCACCGTACACTAACAACCAACAAGTAAATTCACTTGCGTCGGAAGGTTTGAAAATTTTGGTACATATTTTCTCTGGCGCCTTACATGTCTGTTATCATAATACAACATTTAATACTCGATTTAAACTAGCCAGAACTCGCCAGACCATAGGAGGGGGTAAGGAAATTTTCGGTAACCCATAAATCGAAGAAGTGAATTTACTTGTCGGTAGTTATTGTACGGTGCTTTGGGGGACATATTGTATATTTCTTAAACCAACGTTTTTATTTATAAAATGAAAGAAAGTTTTTCGAGCAAGCCACTGCTCCCCTCACAAAAATGACACTAAAGATAATACTAATTCAAAATTTATTATACCTTTTGGTTATTGTTATATAAAAACGAGGAAATTCCATTTAAATAATCAAGAATTTTATTTATTCGGCTTCGACTTGATAAACATTATTAAAATGAAAAAAGATAAAAGTCTGCTGATGGAATTCCGCTGCGAGTAAATTCAAATTAGAAGTGAATTATTTAAGTCGTTGTTGCTATTAATTTTAAATTATTAAAGTAGCTCCGTATACAGGGCGTATAATTTTTCACTTCAAATATTTTAATAAGTAATAAGGAGATGTTAAACTTAACAAAAACATTATCCTCAATGTTAATAGTTATTGGTGGACAAAATCATGATGGGGAATTTATAATTTTGAATATTTTCACAAGCATTTTTTGATTTTTACGATTTAAATAGTTCGTCATTTTTGCTGTGACGTACATTTAAAAGTCAAGTTAGCTACACTCCAACCGGTATCTCGTGAAATGAGCTGACGATGCGCCTAGCAAATTTGAAAGTGGGGATCCAGTAAAGCCAAACGTGCGTGTAGTAGACGTTATGCAGTGGGCAGCTCGATATTTTTACACTGTTGCATTGTTTCATTTACTCGCGTTATTTTAAGTTGATTATTGATTGATAACATTCTATAAATTTTAATAGGTATCTATAATAATGTTCGGGTAAATTCCACCCCAGTCTGACCGAATACGTTCTCTCTCTGCGTACTGGAAGCTCCGCCTTGTCACGAGATACCGGTTGGAGTGTACATAAGTGTTAACATAGGACCACATGTCGTATTATTTTCAAAAATCCAATATACTTTAATAAAATCCAAAAACCCGGATATCGGTTTAACATATTACAAAAAACAGCAAAATTTGTATTTATTTAAAACAAGTGTATAACAATTTTCAACTTTTGACGGGTATTTAACTTGTATAATCAAAAATAAAATTGAGAGCTCTTAAATCTCAACGTTGTAATTTAAATATATCGAATTTTTTTATAACATTTAATCGCGAATTCCTCCTTTTCAGTGTGGCCAATTTGCTGGAAATAATTATAGATTTTTCTGGCGTTTAATTCAAGACTTTTGTTATTCAAGAAGAAATAAGCAGTCGTCTTTTCACTAGACCCTAATTACTTTTACATGAAAAGCCCTTTTTGACGCTTTTTATCGACAATTTCTTTGGCAGGAACATCGTTGTATATTTTTTAAATGGTTTTAGGCCAGTAGCTTCATTTACTGAGATATTTATTAGGACACTACCGAAAATTGATTTATCTTGAATATTTTCAAACAATAATATTGAAAAGCAACCTGCAAAAAGTATCAGTAGTAATATCTCAAGAAATAACAATAATTGTTAAATCGAAAGCAGTGTATAAATTTTATTTATTGCAGATCGTAATTTGTTCAATTATTTTCTTGAATTATATAATTTTATTCTTATCTGTGTTGATCTCATTTATTTTTCAAAAGTCAATAATATTACCAATCTCGAATTTCTCCCAATAAATAAGGCGTTATTCCGTATTAAAAGTTAAATGGAAAATAAGATAATTCATCCTTAGAAGAAAGTACCAAACATCTTAAACTGGCAACGCTGCTTTCATATCAGATTGGTAGCTGGAACTGAAAACACGCCCAACGTTGACTGCGAACAATTATTCTTCTCTCTCTTTCAAGTAGTTTTGCTCATATTTCCCTTGCCTTACTTGTGTAAATCGTATGGCTCGAATAGACTTTTCGCGATGTGTATATTCAAGTAGTCAAATTAAAATCAGAATGTGAATAAGATATTATAAATTTTATGACATTGAATATATAATTAATGCTGTATATATAAAATGGTTTAATGTCTCCTTAAATGGGTTTATAAAGATTTAGATTGTAACTTTCTCACTTATTTACATATTGATGTTAGTTTTACGAGTTGTTCCTTATTATATATGGTCCCTGTTCGAACTATTTTATTGTTATTGTTCCTCATTTAGTTGCTTTTACATATGAATATCTTTAAAAGATTAGAAAATGTGTCTAGCCTTACAATAAAATCAAATAGACGAGAGGCGCACCTATAAAAATGGATAAAAAAACCCCCTTAAAAAGGATAACTGATTGGATAGGACAAACGAGAACAAATTTTTTCATCATTTTTACAGGAACAGATAATTATCTGCAAAAGCTCAATGGGTGTATCACCCTTAGTTGTCATTTAATGTAGCACCAAAGAAGGCTTCGATGGAGGTATTCTATCCATTCTTATACCTTTTGTAACGGTGTGTTGCTCGTGAAATCAGTAATTGCCAGACAAGCCAGAAGGATAATCCCTAAATATTTTACTTCCGCTGCAAATGGAACCAATAATTATAAAATATTTGCCAGAAATCTGTTAGAGGATATTATATGCTGCCATTTTTGACATGATCCTTGCCATAATGGCGGAGTCGTCTGCCTACGCTCTATCTTCCATCTTTTGAGATCCCAGAACAGGAAAGGCAGTAAAAGGATTCATAATTTCAAAGATATCTGTATCTGTAGAGTAGGGAGTGTAGGCTCACAGCACTCAGACCACATGCGACCCATTGTTCATCCTCCCGAGGAGTTGTCCTCCTAGGTCATCGTCCATCCTGTCCTTCCCAGGTAGGTGGACAGGTCACTAGGAGACATCTCCTTTATATCGGCAGGTGTAGGCCAAGACTCACCGAACACACACTCTCTTATTAACGATAACACTCGCATAAGACATGCATGACAGTTTCATCTTCCTGTTCACACATCCTGCATAGAGGTGTGTCCACTAGCCTCATAGTATGGAGGTGTTTCCTTAGTTGACAGTGGCCAGTCAGAAATCCTACTGTTGAACGTAGGTTTTTCCTGGTCATCGCCAAATATTTCTTCGGCTCCAGCTTCCCAGGGTCGCCCAGCGTGATCCTGGCAAGACTGCATCCTTTGATTCCATCCCATCTCTTAAGGGATTGAGCATGGGTGTAACGTTTGGCTAGTTCCGCAATTGTCGAAGTCGCTAGGCCGTAGATGTCACTGGGTCCTAAAATTTTAAGCACAGCCGCTTCCCTGGCTAAAGAATCGCATATGCAATTACCTTTACTCCTGTCGTGCCCTTTAACCCACCTCAGGATAATATTGTTATCTGCCGAGGCGTTAGCTAAATCTTGGTGTCACTCTGGTACTAGCCCCGATATAACACGTTGTATGTTCAAGGCTAATAGGGCTTGTCTACTATCAGTGCATTGTTATCTTTTTGCCAGAAATTCCTTACAGATACAGAAATGTCTAAGATGATAGTTAAATTGTATTATAAAGCCTTACAAAGTTTCTGAAAATTACTTTTCAAAGAATAGAGACTAAGGAGTAACAACTACTTCTCTGGCTATGTGCTCTGACATACATTAAATTACACTTCTAAGTTAAACGGGGTTGGGATATCTGCACGATATAACCTACCATTCTGGTTTTTAATTAGAAGAGCAGCATTATTTGTAGATCGATTTCGACGTACATGGGCCTCATCAGTACAAGGTAGATATCATCCGCACAGAAACTCTGAGAGGCGTTATAATAGTATTAAACTATCATCTTTGACGTCTATTGATTAGAAAAAAAATCATTATTTCTTTGAGAGTATCGTCAATTTAAAGACCAAAATATTCCAATGAATACGTTTCAGTTTACGTTTTCATTTGTGCTCTGTATAAAATTATTTTCCATGTGTTAGAGATGGGAAAATTGAATTATATTTATCGTAGGCGTATTGTATATCAACCTCCATAAGCCTCCATATTGTTACATCGTAACTTCCTCTAAACTGGGTGAATCTCCATTTATCTTTAGACATCTCTTGAGGAAATGACTAAGCATCAAGTTTGGCATATATATAGTTAACGTTCACATGTTGGAGAGTTTCATTTGAGAAAAGGGACGATTTAGCAAACTTTAAGGAACAAACATTCAGGCATGTCTGCTTTGCAAGGTCTAACTCCCCCTATATAATGAAGTTTTTGGACTGCTTCATTATTCCAACCCTTTGTACTCTCTCTACATAGATAAACGGCATATTTTAACTTAACACGTTCGGCCTTTACGCCCTTTTAGGCTTTCATCGACTTCTACTCGCACATTGACTTTGAACTCGAATATTCCCTATCAAATATCTTGAAAAATTTCCCATTTCTTTATATTTTGTGTAAATTTTTTATCTATTTACTGAATTATCCATGTTTAATGTTTACGGGGGAATTTTAAAAAGCCTTTTCGAGTCCTTTTTTTATTTTTATACCGGTGCTCTAGAAATGAATCACTGAGATCTGTATGGGGTATTTTGGGGTGACTTTTACTGAGACTTAACAGGTCTAATGTGCCCCCCCTTCACATCAAGACGGGCGGCGGTCCCTCACACACTCTCCTTCATCTTCTTCCTTCTATCACTCCTACCTCTCTCATGCCATAGCGAGTCCTTCTCTTCCCCTAATCATGTTCTCTACTACGCCACTTATCTCCATCCATTCCTCCTCGCCCCTCAACATAATCTCCACCATATTCTCCCAATACACCGCCTCTCCCAGTTTATTTTCTTCTTCTTCTTCTTCAAAACTTCCTCATTCTTCCAACATCTAAACACATGTCCCACATCATCCTCCACTTCACATCTCTCGCACACTCCAGTTTCTCTTTTCCCAATCTTGTGGAGGTAACCCTGCGAGCACCTGCGTCAAGAAGTAGTTCACCTCTCCAAATTTCCGGTCTACCCAATTTCTCCTGCTCCCAATCGCTCCTTTTAGCGCGCCCTCTTACTCAACCCACCTTCTCTCCATTTCCTCATCCATCCATTCCTGTACTTCCTCTCTGCTTGCACCCCTCCAGCATTTCTGTCTGGCTCTAGCCATCAAGTCCAATGGATAGGACCGTGACAGCACTGCTGCTGCCAGTCCACCCACTGTCCTGTACGCCGTGCACCACCCTCAGAAGTATTCCTCTCTGCACCCGCAGGAGTGGTCTAACCCTCGCATTCACCCCTGCTTTCTCACCCCACACTTTCGCGCCATACAGCATACTCTGCTCTACCGTCCTACCAATTATCCTCCTCTTCCATTCTCCCGGCCCTTTCACATTACCCATCAATCTTCCCAGCCACGATGCCCTTACTTTTGCTTTCTGTGCAGACTTCAACATATGGGTTTTGAAGGATAATTGGCTATCCAACCACACCCCCAGATACTTCACCGCTTCCTCCATCCGAATTTTTTCCCCTTCACCCTTCACCCCCTTACTTCTTAGTTTCTGAGGATAGTTTCAGAAACTAGTAGCTCCTTTAGCCCTATTTCCCGGAGGAATATTAGGATATCTGCAGACTTCAACTTGGGTAAATGTTCCTCTTCTATCCAGCAATCTCCCAGGTACTGTGCCCCAGGATTCTGAAGTGCTGTGCAGTTAGAAAGTATGTTGATGGAGGTTTCTTCTTCCTCCACTATTTTGCCTGAATTGAAGTGGCTATGTGTTAATCCTAGTCGACCTTATATTTTTACACCTTGTGTGTGTGGTTTTGAACTTGTGTCCAAGAACAACTGCCTTAGGTCCTGGCAGCGTGTGGTCTTGCATTATCATGCATGAAAATGCCTTGCTCGCCAATCGAACCATGAAAGGCACAACATGATCTTCCAGGACCTCCGGTACATATATGTGAGCTGTTAGAGAACCATTCTCTACTAAAACCAATCCGCCAGAAATTCAATGGAGCAATGTTGGTCCTGTAGCTTTCCTTCTGCAAGTCAATCTTTTAGCTGCTCATTCGCTAACATTAACATTTCTAACCTCTTGAAGCTGATTTCTCTCAAGAAATGCTGTTTTATTTTCAAGTTACAATGGCTAAAATAATATCCTATTGTAGTTAGAAATTAATTGTCAGAAACGATCAAGTCGACAAAAATGAATTTTTAGTTGTACAGGTTACGTAATAACGATTGTATTTATTTATTTCTTCAACACCCTCACTCTTTCCATGTTGGGAACATACTGGATACCACCAACTTTTCTCTCGCTGTAAAGGACAATCAACATTCGACCAGCCTCTAGAAATAAGAACACACCTCGATGCGCGCGCGTACAATTATACTTTCTCTCTCTTTCAAGCTGTTTTTCTTATATTTTCCTCGTCGTACTTGTCTAATCAGGAGGGTTCCATATGAAATTTCGCGATCTGTATATGACTGATGAGTTTTATTTTTAAAATTATTTGCAATTCCTGAAATTATTTAAAGTGTCCAAGATTATTATACGTACTGAGAAAATGATATTGTGCATGTTTGGAAAATACGATTTCAAAAGCGTTATTAAATGTAATTTTGCAAGTTTTCAATTTGCCATAAAATTCAGTGTAAAATATTATATCAAATGAATTTTTCATCAGAGTTACGGCAACAAAACGATCACTTGTAAAACTCCACGTAGCGCGTTTTGCTAAAATGAATAAATCACAGGTACAGAACACTTGAGAAGAAGCAAAATTGTTTTCTAACTAGTTTATGGACCGAAAAACATCACGAAAGTTTCATTCGTTATAAATTCTATGTGTATATAAAAAAAACTAAAACAGATTTAGGCAATTTTCTTACATATTCGTATTCTACGTTTTGCAGAGACTTCTAAAATATTCTTATTGACTCTATACAAATCAAATTATTTACTTACTTTTTTCTATCTTTTTTATAGACCATGCCAAAGATTACAGAATAAAAATATAAGATGTTTCACTCGTTCGAATTTATCGCGTAAAGCACCGATGCCGCTGGTGACTGTCTGGTGACTTGGATGGTACAGAACGTCGCTACGTCCTTACTTGCATTTGATTTGGCATATTATACGGGAAGTCGCCCGTCGAGCGCTGTTATTTTAGAACGGTGTTTATTGGTTGTTCGTTTTTTATATTTATGTTGTATAGATTTTTTAAATTTATTAATTGATTGTTGAAATGAGCAGAAAGTCATATTAATATTTTTCTTTTTAATAGCAAAGCTTGAACACTGAATATTTTGTAATATTTGCTAATACAAAATTACGGATTTATTTTTATAATAAGGATATTATATAAACAAGTACATTAAGCAAAAAAACACAAAAATTCAATTCTATAGCTAACCAAAGTGGAATTGGTCAGTTCCTTTTGAACGAATTTACTAAATTTTCTTTTCATCATCCATGTAATCAATTTCCTTTCAAATATTTTACTCTCAAATGTATATTGGAAGATTTGAAAGACAATAGATTAAATTTAACACATAAACCAAACTCCAAACTTAGTATTTCACAACATTTATGAAATTTTTTAATGAAGGTATCCTGCAGCTGCTTCTCTTTTTACTGTTTTAACCTTGTCAATCCAAAAAATATGCGTTATTTAAAGATCAAAATTTAAGATTTAGTGGCTCATTATTCTGGTGGTTGTGATAAATATCTGCTAGATTATCAATAAGTATCACAAAATTACTAAGATGCTGGATAAAAACTGTGAATTGATTAATTTTAAAAATTCAAGTTAATTTTTTACTTACTTTTGTGATGAAGAATCCTATTAATTTAAATATATATTTCTCTAATTACCCCTGTATAGCTTAAAATAAAATAAGTTTTTCGAACTTGTCTGGTATCTACCGGTCTGGTTATTGACAACAAAAGCGAGTCGTAAACATAATTTATGAGAGCGGCATCCGTTTGAGACAGCAATTTGAATCAAACCGCCCTGGAGTGAAACATCTTATATTTTTATTCTGTAATCTTTGACCATGCTTTCGTTTGTACAGTTCCAGATATAGTGAAATGCAGTCTTATCATTCGGGTCATACGATTCAATAAAGACATACTCATCATTTTTGTTTTCTTTTATTGCTTTTAATCATAATTTCCAAATAAAATCCGTAAGATGAATAAGACAGACTTATGCAATTTTGACGAGAGCGATTCTAAAAAGTCTTTCACCAGCGAAGTTTTCATTTAAATGTCAGTTCTGTGACTTTGACAATTCAAAGTGACAAAATGAATAATAAGAAGCAATTTTCCGGCTTTTTGCATTCTCAAGCAATAAAATGGTACTTAATCTAATAGATTATTTCGAGAATGAATGAAAAAGTGGAAATTCGTCAACCAGAGTACAGGAAACATCAACCATCATTATTTTCTCCAGGTATATTTGTAATCTAACATTTTGGTAACTTCTGTGTCTTCTGATTTGATACATATGGTTAGTGACCTTTATACCTCGACCCCGTATACCTATTTCGAAAATGACTATTAATTATTTCGAAAGCCTTTAGTTAAAATTTTCGTTTTCAGTGTTAAATTTTTTAAATTCGTTTTTATTTTATACTATCCAACAGATTCAACAAACCAATCACAACAAATTAACTTTGTTTTTAAAAGTTTTCACAAAATTGTAATGCATGGATTTGTTTAGCTGTCCATTCGGCAAGTAAAAATATTAAAAGCTATGTTCAGTGTACAAAATAAAATGAATATTATAAACAAATTAATTGAATTAAAACACGTTGAATAATTTATTCTGTTGTTGAAAAATGTACATATAAATTGAAGTTATTTATTTTCCACCACGATTTACGTAATTTTTCAGAAAATTCAATTCCAGGATCCGTTATCCTTCTTAAATGTAAATCAGTACCGCGGGCTATTTACAGCAACCCGGCCTGAAATTGAAATTGGGTAAATATTAAAAAGAATTAATGAGATGATGCAGAGAAACAACGAACAAGCTTTTATGTTAATGTCTTCTTGGGACTCTCCTGTTTCTAACTCGTTTTACTCACGTACTGATCATCCACAGTAAATTTTGTTTCTCTTTCTTTCAATGTGATTTCAATTAAGTTTTATATGAGAAAACGTGTTAATGCCCGGTTTTATAAAGTAGAGTTAAATATCTTGAGTTACCCCAAGGGTTAACTCTCGGGTTAAAATGCAAAGATCCATGGTGTATTTCTGTAAAAATATATAAAAGAAGAAAAAAAACAGTGTTTTCTTCTATGAGTCGGGTGCAACAAAACCTATAACGTCACATTTTTTTGTTATATGGTGGCGTGAAAATTGAAATTACTAAATTTAAAAATGGATTTTGCCAGCATCAGTAGAAGGAGTGTGAACCCTTCGGAAGAAGAAGTTGTTGTACTGACTGCATGTCTATTTCTAAACACAGTAGGTTCTCGAGGTGCCTCAACCATTTGAATAATATCTTCCTCATCTGTTGGGAAGTCATCAAAAATTTCAAATTAATTTCTCACTTCATCCATGTCCCCATTGAAAATATATATCGGATATGATATTATTAATATATATTACATCTTGTTTTTAACATATCCTTTCATTTCTTCACATTTTAGCATTTTGCGCATGACAACCGCTAACTCGAGAGTTAACCCGAGCCAAATGGTGGGGCAGGGTTAACTCTTACCCCGCTTTATAAAACGCTGTATCACCCACCTGTGACAGGGTTAACTCTCGGGGCAGGGGTAACCCGAGCTTATAAAACCGGGCATAAGAACTGTAGACAATACAATAATTTAATAACTTGGATTAATCATGATAAAAAGGTTAAGTGATATCATTGCTAACTGAAAAATGCAAAATTGAGTCACAGTATAACCCATTCACACCGAAGCGACACAAGCAGAGTTATATTATAATCATAGGCGTGCGCAGACTTTTTTATTAGTAGGGGGGGCAAATATCAAATCGGAATCTTTTGATGGAAAAACAAAGAGCCGTGCCCGCCGAAACATTGCTTTTGCATATCGCCGCCCTTCAATTTATCGCAGTTCATTTTAAGAATGAAAAACCGCTTCCTCGTATCATTGAAAAAACGTTGAAATTCAAAAATTATAAAATGTTTTTAATAGACTGATATTTTGAGGAATTAAGGTGAACCGATTGGGTGGGCCATGGCCTCCTGCCCCCCTGTAGGCACCCCTATGATTATAATTGGACGACTGCAACTACTGTCATATTCTATTGGTATCTTATTATTACTTAAATTAATTGAAACATGGTGTAAGGAACACTCACTGTCGATCAATCCCAGAAAGACTGAGATGGTCTTTTTCACCAGGAAAATAAGTTTATCGGGTTTAAAACCTCCCGAAATCTTCAAAAGCAAACTAAACTTTTCGGAAGAGGTGAAATACCTGGGTATTACCCTCGACAGGAAACTAACATTGAACTCTCATCTACACAGCAGAGCAAAAAGAGCATATGTGGCTTATCAGCAGTGTCGAAGGACAGTTTGAGGCACATGGGGTCTGTCACCCCGTATGGTCACCTGGATCTACACTGCAATAATAAGACTCATGTTAACGTATGGAGCAATTGCATGGGGACCGAAGGTTCTACAAGCAACAGCCATCCAAAAATTATATCAAAAACAGCGAATGGCTTGTTTAAACATCACAGGAGCCATGAGAACAACACCAACCGCAGCAATGGAACTAATTACTGGTCTGACCCCTCTGGACCTGCACGTCAAGGAGGTTGCGTTAATGGCCATGGTACGATTGCGCACGGCTGGTGTGAACCCCGAAGTAGGAGTGGGCCAATTGAGTAGCCTATGGCAGGAAGCGCATACTGCGCTACCTCTGCTGCAGGCAGCCAATGATGCAATTGAACCCAGGTTTTTGTTTAACAAACCCTACAAAATACAAATAAAACAGAACACAGAGCCAGATGCTGCAAATGCAATACGCATATATACAGATGATTCAAACATGAAAGAAGGCTCAGGATGCGGAGTTTACTCGAGAGCACTAAGCCCAAAGATTAAGTGGGGAATGGGAAACAATACCAGCGTGGTTCAAACAAAGCCCTATTAGCCTTGAACAGACAACGTGTTATATCGAGGCTAGTACTAGAGTGCCACCAAGATTTAGCTGACGCCTCGGCAGATAACAATATTATCCTGAGGTGGGTTAAAGGGCAAGGCAGGAGTAAAGGAAATCGTTTTGCCGATTCTTTAGCCAGGGAAGCCGCTGGACTAAAAATTCTAGGACCCAGTGACACCTACGGCCTGACAACTTCGACAATTGCGGAACTAGCGAAACGTTACTACCATGCTCAATCCCTTAAGAGATGGGATGGAATCAAAGGATGCAGTCTTGCCAAGATCACCCTGGGCGACCCTGGAAAGCTGGCGCCGAAGAAATATTTGACGATGACCTGGAAAAACCTACGTTTAACAGTAGGATTCCTGACTGGCTAGTGTCAACTAAGGAAACACCTCCATACTATGGGGCTAGTCGACACACCTCTATGCAGGATGTGTGAACAGGAAGATGAAACTGTCAGGCATGTCTTATGCAAGTGTCCGGAGTTATCGTCAATAAGAGAGCGTGTGTTCGGTGAGTCTTGGCCTACACCTGCCGATATAAAGGAGATGTCTCCTAGTGACCTGTCCACCTTCCTGAGAAGGACAGGATGGACAACTCCTCGGGAGGATGTACAATGGGTCACATGTGCTTCGCTCTAACATTGCTGTCACTGTCAATCAAGCTGGCAACACGTTACGTTTCCCCAATGCCTGGATGAGTCGCAGCATCAAACTATCGATATGCTGATTGTACTTTTTCTCGCAGCGATTTGACGCAACGTGGAAAATGAACTTAAGATGACAAAATAATTTGTTGTTTCTGATTCTTTTGTCGCTGACGTTTTGGCGTTTATTTCCAACGTTTTTATTTATTTTACAAACAAATAAAAACAACGAAATCGAAGAGCTGAAATCCGAAAAAAAATCTCATAGATACTGGGATCAGTCCACTATGAACAAATACAATTCATATAAGCCGTTTCTATGTTTACACTGCGGTGGTTTCATGTGAAGAACAACTGAAAGCGCATATTGATTTCGGAGTCCTTGTAACTTTGAGGTAGTAACTAGTACAAACATACCATGACTGGTGGAGAAATCAATAAAATTCTACACCTACTTTTTGTTTAATATCAGCGACGCAGCAAAGTTATTAATTAACGTAAAAAAGAGTTTTTTAAAACAAAGTTACTAGGGAGCTGTAATGATGATGAGGTAATGACGACTTGGAAGATTATGTACATAGTTAGTTGTTACGTTCAAGTTAGGTAAAGTCAAAAGGCAATTAAAAGGCCGATGAATTAGCCAAGCAGGAAGCAAGGAAGGTCTATATAGGACCAGAACCTTCCTGTGGAATTGGTAAATGCCCGAGGAAAGAGAGTATCCACAAATGGATAAACAACCAGACGTTGCGCTGGTGGTATGAAACCCCAGGACAAAGGCACGCTAAATTATTCCTTAAAAGCACTTCGGCCAAACTGTCACACCACTAACTATGTCAAAGTCGAGAAACCACGAGGATGATGGTGGGAATGCTGACCGGACATTGTAGGCTGAGGAAATATATGCACACAATTGGCCTAGCGCCTAGCAGATGACGGCCTATGCAGGTTCTGCCAGGAAGAAGACGAAAACGCGGAGCACATACTCTGTGAGTGCGAAGGCCTAGCAAAAATGCGGTTTCACTTACTTGGAGATTAATAACCGAGGGCAGAGAGCTACGCAAGGGAAGCGGTAGCCAGGCTAATATGTCTAATAAAAAGAATAAAGCTAGATATCGAGCTCTAAAGATAGGATGGACCACAATAGATCTGCAAAGGTCGCAGTGGGATAGGACAAAGAGCCACTCCAATTCTAGTCTAGTCTAGGTTAGGTTAGGTTAGGTTAGGTTAGGTTAGGTTAGGTTAGGTTTCTGGTGAGTGGGTCTGTGAGAGTCTATTGGTACCTGATTCGAGCTGGCTCTGCTGTTTCATTATCTTCCTGGCAAAGACAGCAAGTCGGTTGCGTTTCTAGTGGTGAAGGGGGGGTGTTTTTTGTTTCAGTATATAGGGGCAGTATGATCCCCCAATGATAATTTTTCAAAGAAAGATGGATTGCCAAGATCTGAAAGCTGCTGCAGTTCTAGGTGGCATGGTAGCAATTTCAGATACTGCATACATTAGTGATGAACTTTTTGTAGCATGGCTTCAGCCTTTCATTTCTGTTGTCAAACCTACATCTAAAAGTGCTTCTCCTTCTAGATGAACACATTCCAGAAACTTAGAAGTGTGTGCCGTGTGTGCCAAGGGGGCCGTTCATAAAATACGTTTGCACACAAGGGGGGGGGTGTCTTGCTGAGTGTGACAAGACATGGCAAGGGGGGGGGACGGGGGGTCTAAAGGCAACGTGATGTTATCGACATCAAAAAATTTTACTAGAGTATTTCTCTCAACTATTTTTTTTTTCATGATAGAAGTCACTCATTTCGTATTGGTAAATATACAGATATTTAAACTTTTAAATTATTATTGTGGCAATAAAATTACTTGATATACTGCTATTAAGAACTATTATGTATAATGGAAGATGAAAACGCTGGTACGGAAAAAACAGAGTGGCTAAATGACGATGAAGTAGATGGTAATTTCGACCATATAGAAGAAGATACTGCGATACCAATTATGTATAGATATATTGGAACATTTACAAAATACTTGGGCTTCTGATAAATAAGAATACTATTTTTTATGTTTGTATATTGATTTATTCAGATTTTATTGAAAAAATAGAATAAATATTTTTTAATATTAAAAGTTATGTACTTTCAATCAAAATTTGTCATTTTTAGGGGGGGGGTATTTGGATTTTGTCCCAATTTCAGCGTGACGTGTTTTATGAACGGCCCCAAGGTAAGATTATTCAATCCCGTGGTAAAATTTATCATTTATCAGTTTGACAATATTAGAATCGGAAAAAGTTCCACTTGGCTAACAATGCTTCACAAGAAAGGACCCTTAGATGATCCAAACAACTATCGCGGTATATCGCTAATCAATTGCTGTGTTAAAGTATTAACACTTATTTTACTAAATCGTCTGTCCAGCCGGTGAGAAGATAATTCTATACTTCCAGAAACACAATATGGCTTTCGAAAAGACAGAGGCTGTTTAGATAATATTTTCATTTTAACCTCGATCTTGCAAATCACTCTTAGACTCCAGCGCAGAAAAGTGTTCGCTGTCTTTGTAGACTTCAAAAGAGCATTTGACAGTATTAATCATAAACTTCTTTGGTTGAAACTTTCTAAATTTGGGATTAGTTCTAAACACATTCGAATTCTAAAACAGATATACGACAACGCAACATTCTCAATCAAGCAACAAAACTCATACAGTAAAAAATACAACATCTCGGAAGGTGTCTTGCAGGGAGAATCACTTAGTCCCCTAATTTTTTCTATTTTCATATCTGACATTGAAGATTATTTTCGTTCAAAAAATCTGAATGGACTTACTATCGACGGCAACAAAGACGTATTAATGCTTCAATACGCAGATGATATAGTTATTCTTGGCGACTCTCCAATCGATATAGAGCGAAAACTAAAGGTATTCGAGTCTTATTGCTTTGATAACAAACTTGCAGTCAATACCGATAAAACCAAAGTAATGATATTCGCAAAAAGTGGCCATGTACATAATTACAACATAAAATTTCATTATAGTGGATATTGTTTGGAAACAGTATAGCAGTTTACCTACTTTGGTGTTGATTTCTCCTCCACAGCCTTGTTTTGCACCATGGCTAAGAATTCTAATATCAAAGCTAATCGGGCTATTGGAGCAATAATGGATATAATGTGTCGGTCAAAAATGAATACTTGGGAATTGGTATATGGGGTCTACGTTACACTGATATTATAGAGCGCGTACAGGTAAACTTTTTCAAAAAAACTTCTAAGTCTGTCAAAGAATACCCCAGATTACATTGTACGCTTGGAAACATGTTCCGATCATTTGTCAATGGTTGTTTTCAAACATGCCTTACTTTGGATGCACAAACTGAAAGAAATGGACTCTTCAAGATTTTCAAAAATTTGCTTCAATCGACTTGCTCAGTTAGAATCTGATAATAATTCAAAGTATAATTGGGTGGCGCAACTTAAAGAATTGTTTATTTATGCGCAATGTCAGTGTCTATGGGAAAATTATTTAAACAAATGTACTTATTCTAGACAAATTGCGAAAACGCCTGCTTGATAGTGACATGAACAAAAAGGTTGCTTCTAGTTACTCTTTACTATACTCACACTTACTAGTTGGTGAAAATAACAGTTATTTGCAAATACCCGCTCACATCT